>VJOZ01116220.1:0-13966 GCA_009801055.1 Stichopus horrens | reverse complement strand
GGGGGGGGGGGGGCATGGCCCCGTTGTGCCCCCCTGTCTACGCCAGTGGAAGAGCCTATCCCTTTGATGACTGGAATTGAGTAAATTTGAAAAGTTCGGTAGAGAAAACACTTCAGTGTGTAATATTAAAAATTACCTCTTATTGGTGGAGGTCGAACATCATCAACAAAGCTTTATAAACATCATACATCCAAAGTAAGTGAAACTGAATTGATCTAATTTTCATAACACGCGCGGGTCTAAATGTGAAGTTTAAAGCTCTTGTATTGGTGTTGTTAAATTGTCACTTGAGATAAATGCGATCACATGACAACTACCAAGTGCACACTGTGCACTGTTAATTTTTTTTAAGTAATGCTAATTTAAGTTTCATAGGTTTTTGCCATACTTTCTATATTTCTAATGTTACATACAATTTTCTTTGATATTTACAAGTTTCATATATGTCACACGATTTACGAAAACCTCTTTGCTTAATGGACAATTACAGAACTTCATAGTCTGCAAAATAAAAATAAAAAATAACAGTCGGGAGGAAATATTGTAAATAGTGAAGAAGCTTATAAGATATTGTAGGATATTGTCTTATTTGACTTAGCAACAAAATTTCATAGTACGGTGTGAGTAATGAAGGCAGAAAAAAGTTACGAGGTAAAACAGTTCATGAACGAAAGCATATAGCCTGAGAAGAGGAAAAAGAAAGAAAAAAAAATATAACTTACATGACGGAACTCTCCAACTCGCTGGTCTGTCGATACAGTGAAGAAACTTGGTCACGTATACAAATATCTTCCTAGTATTTCAACTACTCACGTGTTCGTGCATTTTCGATGTCCAGTTGAGTAACATTTTAAAGACACAATACACACTTGAAATTTTGTAGCTGCTTCACATTTAATGGTCTTGGCAGAAAAGAGGGTAAGTAGATTCCATGGTCAACATTCCTAAATTACTGCAGGCTATAGCCAAACGATTAAAATTATGAAGGTATTATCGTACAATGCTACCCTAGAAGGAGAGAGAGTCAGAGAAAAATGGTCTCAAAATACAAAATACAAAACAAAGGAGTTGATATTGTGTTTGACGAAAAAAAAGTCAGCTGTGATATCTTTGCCTCTGTGCGCGCACGCACTTTGTGTTTCCCCTTTGTCCAAAATTGACGAGTAGCCAGCAAATTTATAGGCGGTCTAGTTAACGAATACAACATTCATTAGGCACGAGTAATTCTTTGTGAATTCGTATAGTAAGGCACGAGTTCATGGTAGGCTAAGCTTCGCATGTTAAAAGGAATACAGTATCTTAATTACCGAAATGGGGTACACATCTTTTGTCCGATTTGAATTCACTCCGAAAATAAAATACACCTTTTCCAAAACGAACAAACAAACAACACCCTTTCAAAAACGATGTTTTAGTCCGACAAGTTTTCAGCCCGAATATGATCTACTGACATGTTTTCAGTCCGAAAATAAAATACACGTTTTCAGTCCCAGCTGATGATATAGGAGTCATAATGAATTATACACTAGTTTATTTTTATTTATCAGTATCGTTTTACTGTCGTGCACACGCTAGACAAGAGAGTTGAGTTGAGTTGTTTACAACACGTTTTGGCGGGGAACGGAATTGAGTAATAGGCCTACAAATGATCGTGACAAATGGCCAGATCTGGCGGCGCCCTGATCCGAGAAATAAAGGAACTCTAAGAATTACTTTCAAGCAAAAGCGATATCTGCCTGAAAATAATTTGAGGCGTAAGTCAATATTTCGACGGCTTCTAATCACATACACCTACGGCACGCACATCACTTGCACTTCCTTTACATTGGCATATGATTGCCAGATGTACGCACGTATACTGTGTATGTACGGTGCATGTATTGCTAAGCTAAAGCATAATATGACCAAGGAACCTCCTTGATATGACATATGCGTGAGTGTGAAAGATCAAATGAGTATGGAATACAATAGGCCTATAGGGATGAGGTATGCAACTTCGCGGATTCCCCTCTTGGTTGATTGATAATGACCCATTTTAAGCTTGAAACTAAGAGTGAAAATTTGTGGTAGGCGGTTGAACACTATCTAACGCAACGAAGCGATGTGGCAAAACTTCCCATTGGAAGTCTTTTAGGGGGAATTATCCGATTAAAATATGCACTTGTTGCATTAAGTCGTACTGAAACATTTTCAAACTTAAAAAGCAAATGATCTACTTTTAAGTGGGATAATTGACATACTTTTAAGTAGTAGAATTGAAGTATTTTTATACATTAATATATTAACAGAATATTGATCCCCATTGGGATTTTCTTTTTAATTTTTGTAAAACATTAGGGTTGGCAAAACAAAGGAACATTGTTTCCACAATTTAAGACATCATTAATATATTAATGGAATCACAACCAATTGAATTATTAAAGAACAACGATATTTGTATTAAACCTATGCACACATGTCAGGTGCATAAAACTACCACAATACGTACAATTTAGGCCTACTAAACCCTGTGAGGATCAATTATATTTAACTCTAAATCAGGATGAAGTGACGAATATAAATATGAATATTAATGAGTAGGAGGGCCAATTTATGATACAGTTGCACAGTGATTTTACACAGTGTAGGCCTAAATCGTGCAACTTACTCAAAAGGCTGAGCTCAGTGCAGAATTTGTACTAGTGCTAGGCCTATATAAGCAATGCATGTTGTGGAAAAAAATAACCCTGATTGAAAATGTAGGCTTGAAAGTAAATTGCCCACTTTACCCCAATGAAGGGTATCTGGGTCCCGTATGGGTAAAACGGTGCGAACGTAGCCCATCATTGTAGCCCGCATGACACTCATCTCGGTTCCACATAATAGAAATTGGGACCATCTTGCCCAGTTGAAGTCCAGATGGGTCCCAGATATTCTGCCAGCTGGAAGTCAATCCTCACTATCATCATACATTTTTATCCCTTCCCGAGATGTACCTATAATCATTGTGGTATATCTGGCTATCACGTCATGTTCTATCATGTAGAAAGGTTTTCTCGAGGTATGATATTTGCACATTATGAAAATTCTGTGAGGACTAGATGTTAGCTTGGTATCTTACTCCAAGTCAAAATGGCGAAAAATTTTGCTAACCTTCGGTATAGGGTTATAGGGTGCCTCACGTTGCCGGTTGACAGCACGCAAGTTTAAAATTCAGCTTGGTGATAGCACTAACTAAGAGCTGTCACGTGAATGGCGTGAAGGATGGCTACTTTCGGGCACTCCAAAGTTTTGAGCTTTGCCTTGAGAGTTTTGAACACATGTGTAGAAACGTGGTGCGACAGATATCCTTTTTATTTTTCGTTGATGTCATTTGAAGTGAGAATTCTCAAAGGGCAGTGAGCTAGAGCCCTAAGTATACGGTAAATGTTACGTGTGCCGTGATCCTCTGTACTTCTCGGACCTTTCCAAATTTTGTGGCAGATGGTGACGTCATCCAATTCCCGGTCTATCAAATAAAGTTTGGCAGAATCGATAAAAAGCATGGACTGCGAAGTCAAAGCTCAGCGACCTTAAAAAGTTCATTTTCGGACTGAAAACTTGGACTGAGGTGTGGGAGGGGGGTGGACCCCCGGCATGGACATGAACTTGAAACGGGGACAGGCCTTCATGCTGAACTTTGTCACACCTACACTGAACGTCAGTGAAACTTTGGATCCTAACATCGTCGGTTCAGTACCAGCGGCAAACAGTTTTTACAATTCTGGAGGTTAAAATTTTTAACCACCCTCGCCCTCAATGCAGAAGATGAAACAAAATGTGATTGCGAAATCAGACCCCCCAAAAAAAAAGTAACAAAAAACTCAAAGGACTTTGCGATTCCTAAGTTGAAAATATTCATGTAGAACAAAGGACAGGGTGCACAGTCCAATTTTGAAAATCAAACACGTTATCTATCCTGAGACAGGAATACCATGTCTACACGTGATCTCTGACCACTGCGTGTACGAATACTTTTAAGGGATTTGATTGTTTGACCTCTGATGACCTAAAATGAACTCTGACCTCCACCCAAATCAAAATTAAGCAATCATCTACCGAATATATGACCAACCCAAACACCAAATTTGAGATAACTGAGGGCTACTCTTACTATGGTACAGTCCATACAATGTCTTCTCTGTTTGACATCTGGTGACTTCAAATGACCTCAGATAACCTCCACCAAAAACAATAGGTATCATCTAATTAATGAAACCGACGCACACACACAAAAGTGTGAAAATAAGGTTACCGTTCTTGAGATGGCCTTATACAAGCAAAGCATAACAAATACACACACACACATCCATCACCTCTCAAAGATTCCTTTTGCCTTCAGCAAGGAATCAAACATCTCATCGAATAGCAGTAATGAAGAACAAGAACAATAATGAAGCAATGCCTAGCTAATCAAAGAAACCAATATGTAAAACAAAAGCATCATTGTTATGGTGAAGACTGTAATACTGGCAGTGACATCACACGCCTCGAATTTGAAATTATAACCACGCTTCCTTCCGAAGTATTGAGTAAACCATTTTTTTTTTTTGCCAGGGGAGGGGGAAATTGGCCACATTTTGGGCCCGAGCTTGATACTACCTCTAAACCTCTACTTTCCCTTGCAAACAAAGCATCATTTTTATTATTAAAATACATACCACATCTTAAGTCAATCCAAGCATTTTGTAGACAAATCAGGTTTATGTGTACAAGCTTAAATGGTACAGACCAATTGACAACTGGTCAATGTATACCTTGACAAAAACAGCAGTAAATAAAGTATGTTATACACCTGTGTATTAAATATGGAGTTTGTTAAAGATTCCCTCTCGGATACAGTAGAAGTGAAACCTGCATGATGGATCCCAAACGACCTTTGACCTCCAATCAAAACACAAGTAGGGTTTCTCAAAAACAAAGTTACACTAAAATACCAAATATGGAGTCAGCTCAAACGTCCATTCACGAAACGTGTTTACAACTATTTGCAATTTGACCCCCTCACAACCATAAGTAACCTATAATCAAGCATCTTATGCAAAATGTGGTTACATATTTAAGTAAAAGAACAGTACGGTTCTCCAGGCCCACATTTTGGAATTTCTTCGACGTTAAACTTAGAACTTTACCAAAGCTGTCTACATTTGTTAATCACCTTAAGGAATTTCTTTTATGCAAAAGCAACACGTAATATTTTCGTTCTCTCCTGTACTGTATAGCTTTTTCGTATTGTTATTCGTATGGAGATGGGGTGGTGGGGTTGGGTGTCGGGGATGAGGTGGTGGGATGAGGGTATCGAAATGGGGTTGTGGGGAGGGGGCTTAGGGTATTTCCTGTTGTCCCTCTTCTTGTATATTTATGTATGGTGGATCTGGCTTGTACAAGCTAAGCTTTTCCTTCAGTCTCCATTCTCTTTTTTCAACATTGTTACTTTATTACTTTTATTGCTGTGTATGAGAAAAATATGAGAAAAAAAGAGAGAGAAAAATGAACGAACAATTGTCTATGTATACATGTACCCACTCCCTAGACACTCCCTAAACAACCCGACCCCGAGACACATACACCAAACACAGTGCGAAAATATCACCAGCTAAGTTAACCCCAAAACATGTGATTTGTACACCCTAAGATACCATAATCGACTAATAAGGTCCAAGATCCACCTAGTATAGTGTGCGAGCGGAATACCATAAGCAGGGTTCATACACCCTAAGGAAAATGAAACTTCATGGCTTTTCCACAACTGTTTCATGACCTTAACAAATTACTTCATAAACCAATTGCTAATATATTAATAAGAAACTGATTGATGACAAAATCATCATTACAGGAGGTAATTTTTTTTTGCTGATAACTGAAAGGAAACACAAGAAGTCTGTTCTGGACTTCACGACTTTCATACTGACTTCTATCATTTTACAGTTTCATGACTACAATTCCATGACTTTTCCAGGTCGAAGGAACCCAGCCCAAGGGATGTAAGGTAGAGTAGAATACAGTAATTTTTGAGTCATTTTTTGGTGATTTTTAAACAACTCAATGGAGTACAATATCTCCTCCCTGTAAACTATACATGATGAGATAAAAAGATGACACAAACTCTTTGAGCAAATGTTTGTCTAATACATATTAACATGATCAATAGTCTAGAGTTTTTCATATTATTCTGTTTATGCAAAAAAAAAAAAAGAACATCTTCCACGTGCTGAAAATTCATTTTCCTCATGGCAGAAATTTGAAAAAGATTGTTACATTTTACTAAGTCTTTATATCCAGAGGCCAATAAAAGGTGGCAATGAAATTATTTACATATATCAGAGAATAAGAGACTTCAAAACAAGACTTCTGCAACATGAACATGGTATCAGAGTATAGCATACATATCCTTCTCAAAGAGTTTGNNGCATACATATCCTTCTCAAAAAAGGAACGAAATTCCTCCAGTCAAGGGTCCTCCTATACTTGACTTGGCATGACCAATATTTAAAGTCCTTTACCATGATTCTGTTAATTATTCCTATATAAACATCTTCCATGTATTGAGAATCCATATTTTATTTGATAGAGCAATGACAAATTTTGCTGATGTACTCTTTGGTTTTTTTAATCACAAACTAACTCAATCCGATTCTTTCTTCTAAATTTGACAAAAATTATTTTCTGATAATACTATCTAAATCATTACATTACACAGGGGTGGTATCTTCACAATACCCTCATTAGCACATTTGTGCAATTCCTACATACTATGTGAAGCAACTCTAGCAGATGAAAGTCTGTGCGACATTGTTTTTACTGTACCCACTGGAAATATGCCCCATAGGGGTTGCTCAAATCCCCACATTGACATTCATATAGAAGACATATCAAACCCTTCAATCACGTTCACCACTAAGATCTACCATACTAATCTGGCTAATCTTGTACTGTACATGATACAGTATAAAGTATGAGCAGTTATAAGCTACTTCAGCAATGCTGCATAGCTTCAGTCATCGATCACTGGTCTGTCACACGAACTGAACCAATTTCTCTGCACGCAACTTAAACACAATGTCAGTATCACCAGTGATGAGTATTCACTTCAAAACTACAGTAGGAAGAATTAAGTATCCACAGTTTACCTGCACATTCAAGTATCCGTTCAGTCATGAGTATGTGACACACGGACCCCATGGCATAAACAATTGTGCTACTGGCATAATGCAATGAGTGTCAAATAATCAGTTCTGATATCGAGGGGAACTGGTAGCAAAGGGTCCCCTTAAATATATCTGCTCTCCTTAAACTTTTTGGTTGAAAAATCTATTAAAAGTATCACATGAGCAAGATAACCATCCCCCCATTTCATTTTAGCCTCCTCCTCCAAGGAATCTGACCTGGCTATGACACTGCAAATAACAACCAGGGGGACTGGTACAATAATAGAGATACTGTACGTACTTGGCTCTGTGGTAAAATCTACCCTTTGGCCCAAGAAACTGCTGAGACATAGCAGCAAATTTTACAAAACCAAACAATGAAACATTTTCAGTCATTTCTAAAACTATGTCTCAACTCTAAAACTTTGAAAGAAATGGTGAAAACGTTAAAAGCAGGAATTATTTTCAGAAGAACTTAATGTATACTTATGTAAACTTAGTGTATATAGAACAGCAAGGTGCAGTACAGTAAGTACATTTTTTCTCTCACAGCCTCCTTCCAGTACTTGTACTACAATAAATTGGTATTTGAAAGGATGAAAAAGCAACAGACTTCGCCACAAAAGAAACCTAAAGTACAGAGGTTGCAGTCCAACCTACGCCAACAAATCTAACGATAATTCAAGATTACAAAACAAAGCAGTTTCCTCCTTTTCCTTTGATTTCCAGAACTACAGTATATGATTAGCATGGCATCTGAAAATAAATTCAAATTAAAAAATTTTCTTTATCAGCTTTTTCATTATAACTTCAATATATTTCATGAATAGCTTTTGAGTGAAAATTAGAAACAGTCAACACATATTTTAGGAGCGGCACATCAAGTAAAAGCAGCTTGCTTGCCTCACCAGAATTTGTACATGCCATTTGCAAGTCAGTCGACATACAGGTATTTATGTAAAAGGAGGAAGTTATTCTGGTACTGTTCCCAATACACAACTGGGGCTTTGGGGGTCTGCAAATGTGAATTGCAGTGGTCCTTCTCTCATAAAAATAATACCTGACAGTGTTTGCCTTGCTATTCGATGAAATTAATGGTATGCTGTAGTACGCATAAACAGAGTTTCCATAAAACTTCCACACTATGACCCATACTCAAGTTAAAAAACAATGGTTTGTCAAAAAAAACCAAAAAACGTTTCGTTAAACTAGTTCATATGGGTTTGGAGTTGTGGCTGATCTACCAAGTACATATGCAATGCGGTGAAGAGTAACACCGACAAAAAGATTGAAAACGAAGCCTTCAGATGGACTTGGGATGCTGGACAAATGTTTTGGTCACAAAGAGTAAATGTGAATGAACATGTAACTGAGATTTATACTTACATAAATGGCAATTTTACTCCATTGGGTATGAAAATAATTTTTTTTAAACTTTTCTATTCCAAAACCTTTGAAAAACTAATGCTAAGGAGAACTCCAGACTTAAAGCTAAATATCAATCCACATTCCATGACAATGTATGCTTTATGTGTTTCTCTGAATACACAGATCTCTACAGTATCTAATACATTACACTGGTACTTGAAACGGAAATGTTGCTCAAAGAACAGCCTTGTGACCCATGATAATACAAGGTGGCTGAATGTGACAGGTGTAGTTCAATAGTACGTATACGTTACTGTGATTTGCATTGTGCTAGGGACATTAAAAAAAAAAAATTGTTTCACAAAAATCAAGCAATAATTCCATGTTGTTTTCATGAATACAAGCTCTCGAGAGTTTTACAGATTCACGAAAGTATGGAATGTAAATTATCGAAGGTGAAGTGATGCAAGACTGTGACCTAACTGTATAAAGTACTGTTCTTCATACGAAACTACGGTTACCTGCAAATGCTGCAGCCGATTTGCTTTAAGGTCTGACACATCACTACCGTAGTGACAAATTTTTTTTGGGACTAGAACTGTTTCCCCGTGGCAATCAGGACAACCTTTTGGCAAAACATTGAAACATAATGAGACCAAGTCTACTTTTGTTCACTGCCAAATGGGTTGTGGAATTTTTATTGCACTTTCAGTGAGATACCCATTCTCAAATATTTTCACAAGCTCACAGTGTCGTCTCATATCCCT
This sequence comes from Stichopus horrens, assembly GCA_009801055.1. NCBI lineage: Eukaryota > Metazoa > Echinodermata > Holothuroidea > Aspidochirotida > Stichopodidae > Stichopus > Stichopus horrens. Next base: position 4,665 of record VJOZ01116220.1, on the reverse strand, counting down.
GCTAGTACTGTACAGAAAATGCAAAATAGGTTTGCTATATGGAACAATGATTGCCTCCTCCAACAATTCCCTCTTTTTCCACACCGGCAAAATGGTACATTCCAAAGAAAACTTTTTTTTTTCCCCTTTAGTCTTGTGGCAGTTGCTGCTCAAGCTGTGAATGTGATTATTAGTGTGACTGATAATGTGCAAAAATGGTGTTTATTATTTCCCGAGCAACACTTGTTCGTCTAAATGACCAAATGAAACAACTATGAAATTCAAACTCTCCTCCTCTCACTTCCCCCTTCCCCCTCAAAAAAAATCACAAATAAATAAATTGTTATCTCATGGCTAGGCATATTCCTGGCATTGGCTACAAAACTGTTTGACCTGAGTAATATGACTCCATCATTTCCTACCTTTGATGAATGCCTTTGGCGAAGTGGAAGCTAATGCAAATTCTGTTTACGTGCTCCGAGTATTGTCACTCAGCTAAGTATTTTGAATTGTTAGTCACCCTTTCAAACAGCTTCAAGAATAACACAGTGAAAACTCCTGTAGGAAAAGATACAAGCAGGTTGTACCTCCTTGGTATGATCAGTGACAGAAAGTTCCTAGACCAAGTTCTCCCGCAGTGACCTACACAGCACTGTAAAAACCACTTGATCATGAAAGTCCCCTTCAAATCGTTATCGTATCAAATCTTGTGAGTCAACTTCAGGACGATGACCACGATCACTGCAAGTACAATGAGGACCAGTACAATGCCCAGGACTGCTACGCGGGCATTCTTCCAGAAAAACTTCTTTCTCACTTGTCGAGATGTACTGTGAAACGATTTTGACTGAAACAAGAAAGACACGCAAATTTCAAACAGGAACACTGAATGAGAGCTATTTACTTAGCAATACAGTAATTGTAGGGTCATTGGTGAAATGACAACAAAATGGGAAGTACACAAAGCTGTGATGAACTGCATGAAATTGCACCTACAGCAGCAATAACGTAAGTGCTACATTGCATTATTGATACCGTAAGCATTGAAGCACAACAACGGATACTATCATGTTTACCCATATATGCATCAACTTCTTTGGCCATTAGCAGAGTAATGCATTAGGAGAGGCAGGAAGATGCATTAGCAAATGGTTCTGCAAATGCATTTGCACAGAAATGCAAAATCATTTCTCCTGAATTGTTCCCTGACCATTTCCAGATATCTGAATTGCTCTGTATTCTGTGAAAAGTTCTGGACTCATTAAAGAGAAAATGCACTAGCTTAATCAGTGAAAATGTTCCCCGAAGTATTACAGGTTTGATCAGCTATAAATACGGCCATGAGACTGAATTTTACCCATGCGCATACTGCACTAGTATTTCAGTAAATGATAGGAGCACATACTGTAATGATAATGATTACTCAGCAGCATACTGCAACAGCAATTAAACTGTCACCTGCAAAAAAACTTTATGCTGTTCTGTGATCAATTTAAAAAGGGCACTATTTGCACACTGGCAATATCAACGATACCGCTGGTTACATTTCATATTGGTATATTCTGTCTACATTATAATATCTGTGAAGTACTTCTGGATATTTAATCAGCAGGGAAACTTTTGATGAAAGACTGACGAGTGCATTTGATGCTTTAGCTGTAAATACACTTGTTTAACCTGATATCTACTTTATTGTACAGTAACTGAATAGAACTGGTGGCAGTCAACCAGGGCACTCTACCATGTACATTATGCAAAAGTTTCTTCCTAACACTTAGAAGAGCTGACTTCTTTAAACAAAGGATCTAAGAAAAGAACATGTAGTTTTGATTTAACTTATTAAGTCTAATATAGCCTACAAAACTTTTATCACCACATGAATCAGTACTTGCTTAACATGTGACTGTGTGAGTCATCGCTTAAACGCTGATTCACACACAGGCAACTTTCTTGATATCGAACAAGAAAAAAATTGGATATTATATGTTAAAAAATAATGCAGTGTTGTGTCTCTGTTTGAGCAAAAGATTCTGAGTTGACACAAATCATGGATTTACAGTTTGCGACTTGACAAAAGACAAAAGTACAGTAACGTCCCCTTTGAGTCAGTTTTGCCGACAGACACAAAAACTAGCTGAAAAGCGGAAAGCCACGAATATCCTATTGCAGATGTATTAAACTGTCCAAGCTCTTAAAATGAGATGCTAAAATACCACCATCACTTGTGTACTGTTTTTTTTTCCCCTTTTGCAATACTTTGATATTCCAGGAAATCACACGTTGCCAGCTCTGACCTTTCAAACAAGGGCAGGTGAGGGGAGTGGGGAGTTTGGCATATTGGTGGGCCATGCTTAAACATGAATAGTGAGACAATTTACATGAAAGACTATTAATTTCTGTATCAACCACTATGAACAGAGAGAACCTAACCACACTCTGTGTATGATTCCTCATATGGTCCACGGAATTTGTTCACTTACACTTGCTTCCAAGTCTTCTGTTTTACTCAAGAGGTCATCCAACAGTTCTCCTCGGCTAACGACCTTCTCAATGTTCTGTGTCATGATTTCCTTCACGTCATCCACCTGCCTCTGCAGTTTTCCAAGGTTGTCATCTTTCTGGAAGCCCTTCAGGCTTGTGAAGTGGTCCTAGGTTGAGAGAGGGAAAAAAGATTGATAGGATTCAAACCTGTTGAAGCTTACTATGAACTACTGCAGAGGGTGTTGCGAATACTAAGATTACGTATGAAAAATTGTTTAACAAATATACGTATATTGCCAGTATGTACATCATGCGAAAAGTAAAAAAAAAAAAAGCATTCATACACAATATACAATAACAATCCTGTACATCTTTTACAGAATCAACTCCTACACTGGATGCTCACTTAATCTTAAAGGTTGTGTGATATCAAAATGACATTTGGGAACACCTTGGCGATATTAAAGAGGAATCATAGTTGGTATTGCAATCTCAACCTGCACTTCGCATACATATATTTACAAACAATAATGACAGTAATGCTATTCTTTTTATAACTCCTCTCTAAATATAACATCAAACTTTCCTTTGTCGTTGTACAGCATATCCCTACTTTGGAAATGTATGACATATCACATGCACCAGCAATTCTACGTGATATGGGTGGGTGCATGTGTGACGTCATGATCACGTAATTTTGCAACAACTTGCACATGAACACAAAATATATTCACAAAAACACATTTTCTTGGGAGTGAACTTATTGTACTACCCAATAGTGCCTTCTCATTTGGAAAACTTGAATAATCAAGACAAGACTATTTGGAAGGCTGTACAACAGTTTTCCTTTACTCATAACAAGTGTTGAAAGTAGCCCCAAATTCCTTCAAATCCATCACACCTTAACAATCTTACAGGCAAATTCCTGTATTATACTGTACCTGCATCATGAATAAAAACTGGCTTAAGTATTCACACTTACAACATCAAGAGAGGGACTCACTGGATGTCTTATGTTATCCTTTGTTTGCTTAACCTTTACTTCAAGGACATTGCATGCCCCAAGAGTTTTGTTTTGGAAGCATGTATTTTCTTCTGTGCAAATACTGATATCACTTACCGATGTGAAACTCAGTCACTAAGTAATTAAGAGATAACATAATATGCACTTAATAAAAGAAATACCGACACTGTGCAACACTCCTCGTCACCATATTTGCACATTCTCAAAACTTTCAAAGGAAATATCTCAAAAACAGATGGATAACACAATTTCAAGAGCTTTCCATTCAGGATTTTAATGTGCAACTTTTTAACAAGGCTGGCTCTTTTCTTGATGCATGTCACACAACTTTTACGAATTTGGAACTATTCAACTGGAGCACCTACTATACAGTGCAGACTCATACCTGAACACCATGAAGGTACCATTTGCATATCAGTATATCATACCATAATCATAGGGACCACCAGAAGTATCATTACACTGAACCAACAACATTTCCAGTACAAGAAAATCCGTAGGACTGCATAATTTACAGAATATCGTACACTGGAGAGATTCTGGGGAGAAGCAGCATTTGGAAGAATATGATAAAGTGGGCCATAGAACCCACATGACCCCTCGGACCCAAAATTTTTGAACACCCCAAATGGTCCACCACCTGTGGAATACTGTGTCCAAGTTTCCTGCAAATGCATGAAAGTATGATGGAGAAGAAGCATTTTAACTATTGTAAACAGATGAATAGATTAGATTTAAATTAAACAGACTGATAGATAGTGATGCCGCACCATCACCATAGCTCTCATTAGCTAGCTGGTATGAGCTAATGAGCTATACATATGTCTGTCAATTGTCTCTTTTAGACCTGTAAGACTGATAGTAAGGATGTGACGGTTAGTAAAAAGTTAGAAACCGGTTTTGGTGGCGTGAAAACCGATTTTTAAATCAAAAGCGTTTTTTTCAAAATGAACACTGACCATATGCATAATGCAATTACGTATGCACACAGAGTTAAGAATTTGCACAGCTGTTGGTCAAAAGTTAAACGAAAACTCAATTTTTTCGACAAATCCTTCAAAACACCAGTATTAAATAAGTAGAAACTTTCCATTAAAAAGTGTGGAATGCCTTATCAGAGAAAGATTTCAAACAGAACGAAAATCTTGATGGGTAACTAACTGTTTTTTTCCTAGTAACCG
>VJOZ01115980.1:0-17939 GCA_009801055.1 Stichopus horrens | reverse complement strand
ATGAAATATCAATCTAGAAATAAGCTTTTGATAAAAAAAAAAAACCCCACAAAGCATAAAAACATGTAAAGCATAAAAACATGTAAGGAAAAATTCTTCTTTTATCATAGTGGTGTGTTTCCAGTTTGATGGTTTGCATGCATATGTATGTTTTAATTTCAGTCATGCCCAGATGTTTATAAGTTTCCTCTCATATCTGAGACTTTTGCTGACCATTTAGTGGAGGAGATGGAGAACTTTGGTCAGTGGTCAAGTGGAGCTAATCAGGTCAGTGTCAGTTAAAGTGATTATGTGTGTACAGAATAAACAAACAATGCAAGAGCAGGTTTTAATTAAAAAACCTTGAATACCTTGTCATGAATTGAAACTGACCACATCTTAGTGATTTATTGTTAGACCACATTTAATATCAGAATGCAAGAATGCTCTTTGATTTTGATGTTTTGTCCAGATGTATTGTAATATGCAGCATTATACAGCTAATTCTAGTACTTGTACTGAAACTTCAAGCATGTGATGTGCACAGCTCAATGTGTATTTTCTTTGAAGTGTAAATAATTTTGACCATAATCAATGTACTATACAGCAATTGTGTTAATTGTATTGATCTGACGTGTGTGTTCAAGCAAGTCAAGGGTGAAAGCAATAACAAGGTAATCATATGGTACCAATTTGTCTTGAATTTCTATTGGTCATCAGAAGTCAAAACGTGAAAAACTTGTAGGGACAAAATCACAATGATGCGTGCTTGCCACACTTTCATATTTAAGATACATATCAATCACATTACGTCAAGATTCCTTTTGTTTTGGTAGAGGTTAAAGGTCAATTGAAGTCAGTGGAGGTCAAACTTTGAAAACCTTATTAAATATATGTGAAGATGTAAGTTGGTACTGATATCATATATAGGATGGTGATGGGCCACATTGAGTTGAATATTTGGTATGTGTCATGTCAGACTGTACATGTTCTATTGATTGTGGCCCAATTCCTTCTGCTTTATGTCAACTGTTGTGGACTGCAACATTGGATCCACACAGTATTTTTTGAAATTCCATTAATTTTAGTGTATGCTTGTAATCAAAATCTATGTCAAATTTGCACTTTAACATGCAATATGTGTGATGTGAGGCTTGTGATGATAGACTTCCTGATGTTTGCATAGTACTATGTGAATGGTTTGAAGGGATGACCATACGTGCTATCACAACTGTTTTAGTTGTTATGATAAATGTGACATGATACTGATTTGATGCTTGTTGCAACTGCGCCATTGTCCATGGAATAAAAAGGTGCTGTTGTAAGTGAAAAAAAACAAACAGTGTGCCATGTTACCATTTATATGGAAGTATGTTTCGTTGTCCTTTGTGATGTCACACTGGAGATGCCATGGTGTGTGATATCACAAAATGTAAAGTAGGTATCTTTTGTATTTCTGTGAGGTGTTACCTTGATGAGATATTGAGATGTATGATGTCACAATCCATGTGTTGGTATGTAAGGTGTTCACTGTAGGTATCTTTTGTGATTCTGTATGATGTTACATTCATTATATCATATATCAAGATCTGTGATGTCATGAGTCATATGTGGATACCGTTTGTCATGCCACTTGCATGAGATTATGGTGTGTGACTGTGTGTTGTCACCATTTATATGTAGGACCACATCAGATATGTATGAAATCACAGTTTTTCAAGTATTTCACATTAAATTATCCTTTTTTGCTTTTCATAACCTCTAAAGTCACACTAAGCCAGAAGTCCTTTTTAGTCAAGTTTGGTTGTTTGAACCCTCAGGATTCAAGATTGGAAGGCGGTTACGAAAACGTGCCTACTCGGGATATTCATATGAAACAAATTGGCTACGAGAGACATTGGCTGTACTTTCTATCACATTATGTTGGTCCAGTCTGTGAAAAGCTCTACTGGGGCTATAGTGGCAGGGTAAGTATATGGCACCGTCAACTTACTCCTGTGACCAAAAGATAAAAATCTGACCTGGGTTTACAGTAAAACAGACATATCACAAACGTATATGATTGGTTACACTTGCAAAGAAGAGTACTGGATTATAAAATGTAATGGATGGATTATAAAATGTAATGGATAGTTATAAGTCAGAAGAAACTTTGGTAGACATCTGATCGAGCATGAGGAACCAAAAAAGTAAATTAGTGTTGTTCGTTCTTTCCCCATGCATATTGAAGTGCTTGATTGGTCTTAAAAGTAGTTGGGATGTGATTATAGAATAACAGTACATGTCCATGAATCATATGTCACCAATTCCTTGTTTTGATTTGGTTGAGACAGCCTTTACGTTAAATTAATTCATTAAATTAATTAATTATGGGATCATTGACTACAAAGTGCCATGTGAATCTTCTCCCGTTAGTGTATTATAGCAGCAGCAGTAACAATCATGTGATTCATTCTATCCTTAAATTCACAAGTGCAAAATTCAAGAGACAAGTAAACTAGTTAGTACAAGTTAACTAATTAGTGCACTTTGAGTCGACCATAATTAGCCTCTTGGAACAGAGTAGCGTCACGTTTTTTTCGATCTTGGTTGTCTCGATGTGCTGAGTCAATTTCTAAGTGATAGATGGCATCCATTAAATGGTAATTCAAATTGTGCAATTTTAGTTGAAAGTTGAATCGTGCATGTGACCCCAGCCTTAACTTCTGTGTGTAATGGAAACAGTCAAATGTGACACTCACCATTTCCAAGTATGTGTTTTAATGCAAGTAATGTTTACCTTGTGACTAACTATGAATGAACAACTTGAAATCATTACCAGTGTCTACCATGTTACTCATTATACCCTCTCAAATCTGTTACAGGAGTAGTCATTAATACCATGTGACACTTAAGTTGACCTAACTAATGTATATAGTGGAGGTTGGAGAGGGGTGTGATTGCATTGTTCTGAAAGGTCCTTATCATTTCATGTTTTGGAGCAGGATTCATATGTACACCACAGTACATGTTGGAAAACAAGTTGTTACCAGTTGTGATGATGTTATTACCTTGTAACAACTAGTGGCTGATGCAACTCAAATTTTGTTATTAAAGGTGCATTTCTGAGCAGCATATTCACCCAACAAGAAACATGATTATTGATCTCTTATTGAAACACACATTGATACCTGGACTTCATTGAAAGAAAAGAAGTTGGAAGAGGGGGGGTTGAAATGACAGACTATTCCATTTTATCGGGGGTATTCAACTTAACTGAGAAGTCACACTGCTGCCTTTGGAATACATGTCTGGCCCCAAAAGTTGCAAGCCCACACGGGAAAGTTGACGTTCGGCAAAATACAATTACAACCTTTTATGCGCATGTCTTTATTCCTTACCCCCTTTCATTCATTGATTTTTCTTATTTTCAACTTTACTGTTCAAGTGGGTCATTGGGAACTGCACGATAGCTCTCTGTGAGCTGCATTTGGCCCTAGTGGAGGGCCACAGGTGTGCCACCCCTATGTTACATGTTCATTGTCATCTTCAGTGTTGCTCAGGTGAGGAATCTTACCAAAGAGCTTCAAACACATTCTGCCCTGGTCTTCGTGGTGATCGTCCTCTTGTTTTAACTGCAGGAACATTATCATCCATATATGGTGGCCATTAGTAAGTTTACTGTACAGTCATATGATTTCAAGAGAATATGACTGAACACTGCATGCAAAAGACAACTACACAAGGACTTTATTCTTTTTTTTCTTTTCTGTATTCTCCACACTGTGCATATATTATTTAATATTTAAAACAATTCATTAGAATATATATTTTCTTCCAATTGCTTCTACCTTCATAGAAGATAACTTTACGGTCAAATTGAGAAAGTCCCAATTCGAGAATACCCTTTGAGAAGTTTAAAATGGCATTACACCAATAATGTTGTGATAAAGAGCACCACCAAAAGTGAAAAGCTGTGATTTCAAAGAACACTGCCTTTGTAAGGTACAATAACATTACGACTGTGAACATAATGCCTGTTACAATAGTAGTGTGACAGCTACAACGCTGTCCCTTCCGAACACCTGTTTTGTGACACCAACCACGCTGTCCTTGGCGCAAACAGATGACAAACCTCCCACGGGGTTGCTGATTTTTAAAAAAAGTTTAAATGATTTAAATAAGTGGTTTAAAAGGAAAACACAGTGCTGCAAATCAATCTATTTGAATCATGATTTTTTGTACTAAAAATCATGATTTCAATCCTGTTTTTAATCAGCTTGATTTCAATCCAACTATCTCGTTTCCCACAACCTACATGGTAGTCCAATACTGCCATGAAAACCAGGTATCCTGGATGCAATAATATTGTGACAACCACCCACACAGTTTGCCATGATCTACTCAAAAGACATGCCAAAGCCATAGGTTTTCCAAGTGCAATATTGTGAGAGCAACCAGTGTGTCCCACTCCTTCCAACAACTTAGCCATAAGCACAATGCCTCAGGTACAATAATACTGTGGGAACAACCATTGTGTCCCAGTCCTTACTTATATATAACATACCATGAACATTAATGCCCAGGATGACATTACACATTATTACAGAAATTTGAATGCTTTGTACAACATTACTTATCACACCCATACTGCAAACAATAACTTGGGCTCATTATCAAGCTTGTATATTGTACCTAGATGGTAAATCATAAACTATCATAAAACAAAAACAGGATAGAAGTTGTAACGATGTTTGGATTAATTTAGGAACAGTGTTGGCTTCTTTCGGTTACCGACATATCCTCTGATTCCTCATCCACCGAAGTGTGAGAGAAGAATTTTTTTCAGAGAAACTTCCCAACATGAACATGTAGATATGGTTTCTACCTCAATGCTGATTTGGGAAAGTTCTTCTTTTATGCAATATTGTTCATGCTCTCTAAGGCCCTCCAGATGAGATTGGTCTTATAACAAAATACTAAAAGCTGTCATTATAACATAAATTCAAAAGCAAGATCGATTAGTTCTTCTACCCAACACCTCATCTTCAAATTTGCAAACAGAATAATAACTGGCTGAATGGAAAACAACTACTGCTCTCACCACCAAAAAAAGAAAATTTACAAGAAACAAAATAACCAATGGTATCTTTAGAAAAAAAAGTGTGGAAAGGCATGCTTCACCCCAGCAATCTCAGAAGTTACTTTCAAGGTTTGACCTTTAGAAAGTAAACAGCAGTATGATTTCAATTGCCAACCTATTTATGCTGATATTATAAAAAAACATACACAATATGTTGCAGTACAAGTACCAGCTATGCAAGACAAAAAATATCAGAATGCTGCTGGCTGTGTTGTTAAACAATTTTGTCCAATCGGGGTGGGACGCAAAGTGGTTAAAGTTCGGCAAACTGGAACATCTCAAAAAATGCATGGAAAAAGACTGAGAATTTTACAGTAAAAGAAGACCCATTCCATTTCCTTTTAAAACTGAATAAAACTAAAAAATCTTGAGAAAAAAAAATCCCATCAAGTGATAGCTCTGGCTGTTCAAGGCTCGTAATCGAATTCTTATTCATCAAGTGAACGATTCCGGCTGGCTGTGACAAATTATGTAAGCAAGCATGTCATGATTGACAGGCTCATTCATTTCTTGCAACATACACAACTATATAGTATTGCACGATGAGAAGTTGAGAGAATGTGGTAAACTTACTATTTTACATCCCCTGCTGAGTCTAAACATGCCCATCTTGTTCCCTTAACATCTCAAAGATTCGAGGTTATTTGTTCCATGCATAGAAATAGATAAACTACACACACTGAACCAACGAAGCCGAACAATGTTCCGTGAAGTCCTTGTCTCTATGACAAAAGAGCTCTGCTTTCAGCATTTGCCGTTTATAATGCACTAACGGCCTGAGAATTTGTTTATTTTATATCTATCTACATCTTTGAGGTCAACTGAAGTAAAATGCAACCATTTGGCTTTTTGGCATAACCTGATAATATTCAGGGAAAACTATGTCTCAACATTTACCTGTTTGCAAGTAACATTATCCTAAAATTTCCCCTGGATTTATGTTAGGCTATTTCATGAGAACTCATTTGACATATTGAATTTGGGCTTCACTCATTTTTCAATAACATTGTTCCGATCTTTATTTATGGTTTCATACTACTCTGCCTCATATTCTGGCAACAATTTTAAAGGAGATATTTACTTTTCCCCATCGTTTTCACACCAAATGCATATGTCTCAATCATTATTACTAAAGACACTGCTACTTGAAGGAAGACAGCTCTGTCCAAGAAAGATTTCCAGATGCCTCAAGGTTACAAAGTGCCATGTAATGTTGCCAAATTACTGCAATAAGTTTTTATTGTCGTTTGAAATTTTAGTGCTGACTTAAACTTAAAAATTTATGCCAGTGAAATATTTAGATTGCATTTATTGTACAATGGCCTTGAGGTTTAACATATTGTGTAAATTAATGTCATATCTCTCTAACTATTATAACATTTCTTCTAAGGCAGTCAAGATTATAAACAAATAAAAAAATTTGAAATACAAATTGAATCTGTGTGAAATTCTGATTTCAGATTTCCCATAATGCAATTTACCACTATGACAGAGAATATTTCCATAAGATTTCACAACTTCTGAATCCAAAAGAAAAAAAGCCATTGAGACATGGTTCAAAAATAAAGAAAAAAAATTCATTATTTTGATAGCATTTCAATCTTCAATGGCCAACATGTAAGACATGTAAGAAACCTTTCTTTCGACCAAGAAATCACATTTGTGATTATCCATTTCATTTCTGTACTATTCCATTTTTGCACCAGGTCCACAGTCAGTCAGGTACCACAGATTGCTACAATGGTACCATGTCACATTAAACACCATAGCTCTATGTGCTGTTGTGCAATGGTAGCGGAGGCTCTGTTGCATGTAAACATCTAAACATCTTGCCACAGCTAATTACCTTTAATACAATAGAACTAAATAGAATAACTTAAGTTTGCATTGGATTTCAAAGCAATTGAAATAAAGTTGTTTGCAAGGCCTTCCAATGTGGGTTTTTGTAGCGATAAGTTGGACGAAGAAGAATTCATCCGTAAAAATGAGAAGGACGTGTGGTTAAGGAAACTTTTAATCTTGTCTGCTCATTTGATGTGAAGAGGACTGAATTCAAGCAGAACATCCCTTGCCATGCAACACAGAGTGTTCCGAGGATATGGTTTCACCGACTGTTTATCTTTTAATATGATGAAAGACAGAAAATCAAAGTTAAATCAAAGGTGAATTAAATGCTGACAGATGGAGTGCTTAGACTTAGTAGATACTGCACTGTATGAACTCAAACAGATATTTGCCAAGTCAGCTTAAAAGTTAAAACTTATTTAAAACTTTCCTCAGAAACATCTTAACTCTTCAGTGTTCATGTAGTTTTATCAGTTTCACCGAATAGCACTAATCGGTGTTGACATTTTAACATATTCATATGGTAGTCCAAAGGACAACCAATTTGTAAAGTGAGATTGCCTCTTCTCAAAATGTTAGTTGTCCTGCTAAAAATCATGTCATAAAGTTACAGAATATATTTTTAGGTCATTGTGCCATTAACACACATGCATTGTGCTGTTAGCAATTCAAAATCATTTCATCTTGTTTCAGATACCGAGAGCAAAAACTCATTTTGATTCAATCACCAACCCAACTTGGTGGCGTAGTGCGACCTTGTACCAAAATTTGGTTGTCCTGTGGGAAATTTGGGTGTCTCGGACTAACCAGGGCTAACAATTAACTTCACCACTGACCATGACATCATTTTTGACAAAGTCTGAAGAATTTAACAGTAAAGTGCCAAGTTCAAAGTGCATTGGACTGTTTGTTAGAGAGTAGTAGAAATCTCACACGAGGGCAGGAAATTATATGACCCCCAAAACAAGGAGAAAATGATTGATGAAAAACACAACTATGGTAGAGGGGTAGAACTTGTCAGTACAGTAGTAAATCCAAAAGATATTGAAATGAATGGAGCCGTATCCTGCCAAGGAAATGAATAACAAATTGACTTCCCATCATTCACCTGCATTTTAAAAACATGTTGTAAAATAAATAATGGTGGAAGCTCACCTTCACTGACATCAACTAAAAGATCTCTTAAAAACATCACATTATTGCTTTGAATCTTGTAAGCACTTCATCTAAAATTTGCAGTTATGAAAGTCATGACAAAGACCTGAAGTTAAAAAGATACATAATGAATATTTCATGTAATATGAATCTCTTTCCAGTCCACACTCTACTGACAGCCACTGCACAGTAAGTGCATCAAATCTCTGCAAAGATCAAATAAGGTCAGATTTGGAAAGGCAACAAAGTTTCAAGGCTCAGTTGCTTGTACTTGACATAATTTTGAACCATATATATCGAAAAACATAAAGACAGTTACTTTGCTGTTTATAAAGTCAACTGTGAGGGCATGTATGAGACCAGTGAAAACAGGCATGTCCTGTTACAGTCACTATGAAAGTCCATACATACCCATCATGTTCTTACAAGCGTGTTTTGCGTAAAAATGAAACGAATCGATTCATAAAGTTGACCCTGGCTGATAAAACAAGGCATATTTTGGTCACCTATGATGTGTACATATATACCGACACAGAGACCAACTTCATTAAACACCGACGTTGGTTGTTCGTTTGCTGTTGTTGTTCGTATCTTTTCTCTTTCTCCTTTTGGGCGACACCCCGGTGCCATTTTTACCCTGAGAGGCACCGGCTGGATCCCAGCTGGATTTCCTGGCCTTCGATTTTTTGGTCTTCTTCTTACGAGCGGTCTTGACACTCTGTGGTTGTTCTGTGACCGGTTGGCTTTTGTTTCTGTATTCGGGGCCGTGAATGAAGTCTTCGATGAAGTCGCTCAGAATGCTCCCGGTGAATGGAGCGACCCAGTAAACCAGGACGTGCTCATAAAAGGGATGGTCCTGGCAGTTGTAGGTCATGGCTGTTGCTAAGGCCGGATTTATCATACTGCCGGTCCACTCCAAGCCTAGTAAATGATAATACCAATGAGAAGAGAGAAGAAACATTAGTTGATAATGTGTCTCTGTCTGGTATTACTGTTAGTAAAGCAGTACTGATTGTCACACTCCAGTACTCTCTAGCAGTAAGGAGAATAGTTTCCAAGTCTGCATAACGCTCGAAAGATGAGCTGCGAACTTCTGTAACTTTCAAACTAAAGCAGTTTCCCCCTCAAGACATCACAAATTATGATTTTCTCATTGAATTGTGGTCATTTACCTACATACCGTATCAATTTTTGTATCTCTTTTACTAGTTCTAAAATTTCATAATTTTCATCAGTTACAGCATCTTTTTTTAAATTCTCAACCACACCACCATTCTGAATCCAGAAACATTTGTTTTAAAATATGATTTTTTTATGTAAAATAAACTAACACCAGATATTCTGCCACAGCAAGGTATCAATCAAACATAAGCATCAATGACATCCACACACATGGGTACATTCAATCACTGTCAAAGGAATTCTCAGTTTTATGCAGTACTGTACTGTGGGTATGTAGCGCCACTATGCATACAGTACATGTATACATGCTGTACTGTACTTTTTCAAGTCCTCTATCCCGTGCGCTAAGTTAGGGATAAATTTATTACAGAATTCCATTGAGACAAATGTGTACCACTGTATGAGAGTTCTGCTAAAATTATTATGTGGCACAGTGAAGATTACCCAGATAACTAAGCTAGAAAAACTGCGACATAATTTGCAAGTGACTGGAATTTACTGCCAAATAGTAAAATCCAAGAGTATTAATACAATTTTTCCCTCATTCCGCATCAAACTTTTTTCAAAAACCCGACAGGATGCGTACAACGTGTTTCGTACATAACTCCAGTCTCGTGTTTTACTGTGGCGGATCAATACTAACATAGTAAATCCAAACCCAAAGTGTATTTGTTTTCAATTGTGTGTTCTCATTTTCTGGGATTTGTTATTTGCTGATAATAAACACACCTGTTGCATCAACTTGTCTCTGATGACAAATGCCGGGTGTTTCTTCACATTTAATTAGCACTTCAGAGCAACAGTAGGATTTTATACAATTAAGGTACAGTAATATACCTTCAGTAGCAAGTTTGTAGAAAAGTGCAGCAAGAGATATATTGCAAAGATATGTTGTCGGCATTGGCCCAGTAGCATCTTAACTTAAATACCACAGCAAGGTCAATGCAGTCTCTTGTCAGAGGCATTTAATTTCTTGGCATTACACAAGCTACTATAAAGAACAGAGGAAACTATCACAAAATGTAATATGGAATGACACCTGTAAACTATACTAAGGCCTACTATACAGTATACTATTTTTTCTAATTGGTCTTCATCCAGGTCTGGAATAAAAATGTATCTTGCTGGCTTTTCAAGTGATATTTTGAGATCACTTTTGTTAAAATACTACATATGTGACACAAAGTCCCTTATCAACTTAAAAAAAACACTACGGGACTAAATTTGTTCCTTTTATTTGTTTTTTTTGTGTGCAAAATCCAAGGTAGGAAGCTACTGTACAGTACATTTGTACAAAGCCAGCGCTCCTGAACATTAGAACTTTGTTTTTTTTTTAATTACAGGGACACACCTACCAGCAAACTGGTTCAATAGGCAAAGACATTAATTTGTTGCACAGCAACATGCACACTCCACAACTTGCACCTTGAACTTAATCAACTGTCAATGCAGTGCAGCAACTGTTACACTGAACAAACTTTACAGATATGATGTAGTGAAAAAAAAAGCATCAAAATATCACTTGAAAATTATTCCAAGTCAATCACATACTGTACTGTAGACCAACTTACACATGCAGTACATTATATACGATATTGCACTTCACCGGAAGGAGGTTCAGTACGATAAATGGACTTCTTTATGTATGTCCACAAGCATCGTACTGAACAATGCTCTGAAATAGGTACAGACCTACAGTACTGTGCAGTATGCGCCCTTACTGTATATCCAGTAATGGATACATAATGATGCCCATATATCACCAGACTGGCCCAACTAACACTGTGGCCCATACGGCATTGTCCTGCAGTCTGTGTTCCGTGAGTGAAAAGAATATTTTAAGGGGCACCTTGACTCGTTTTATGAAATTCACTCCTCTTTTTTCCTAAACTCTAAAGTTTCCTTCATCTCTTCTAATGGCAAACTTCTAAACTGACACAATCACCATGAGTCAGATACAAATGGACAGTAATAATGAGTGAGACCAGGTAGTTACAGTACTAATCAAGTTGGTTTTTGAAAATTTGTGACTGCAGTCACCAGATTCATATGAACACAGCAAGCACTGTACACGCCAGGATAAGAAAATTAAATAATATTGAGTGTTTTCATAACTATTAAATGCTAATTATAAGCATTGCCACTTGGATAAATACAGTGCCCTTCAAAATCCTCAGAAATATATCCTCATCAACTCATCTTGCCTCGTTAAATCAAATACCGCAGTTATCTTGAAAAGGAGGAACTTGTATTGCGCTTGCTATCAACAAAATGACAGAAACACGCAATTGACACTGTGTGATAAATACCAATATTATCAGTATCACTGTGGGCTTATCTAACACAATTCACTAAATATTAAGCCTTTTGTTTGCTTGGGTTGTCTTTTTGTTTCCCTATTAGAACTGTATGATGACAATGAAATTTAATGCAACGTGGCACAATGAATGAAATACACAACGAAGTACACAATGAATGAAGTACAGTTTTGCAACCCCACGGCTCATATTTATAAGGCCTAATTACTATTTTTAGTAAAATATGGTACAGAGCCAGTTCATTGACACACGGTAGAGATGAACGATGACACAGCAACTTTAACAGCAACATAATGAACAATACTTCAACCTACCAGGGCATTGTTCTAATGTAGCTGTGGCTCACGTGCACTGACATCATATGATCTACTGTACGTTGCACAGGTCCTGTGAATGAGTGCAACTGGGAAGTACCTCGGAAAGGGACTCATCACAACGTAACTGGAATGCTTACATATTACATACTTCCTGTACAGTATACAGTGCTTACTGTAGAGCAATAGCTTTGACCTTCCATAAGGATACAGTACACAGGGCTTTATCCAGAAGATGCAAGAGGGGGAGGGGAAGGGGTATCCATTCTTTTCAGAAGGGAGTAAAATTCCTCAATTCATCTCCATGTATATTAAATTAAATTGGTTTGTCACTAGAAAAGGATACTTTACAGCAAGGTCTAAAATTACATAAAGCAAAGCAGGATACAGGTATGCTGTTATTTCTGCACTTTCAAAAGCACACTATTAAAAAGACTCCCTATACTTCTTATAGTTGTAAAAAGCTAAAAAATTACCTTTCCTTGGTCTCTTTGTTCAATTATAGCCTAATTCCCACAAGAAATGCATTTACATCTAGGCATCTCGTCGTGGGTATCCACACGAAAGTACCGCACATTTACCACGGGGCCCCGTTTCGCAAACTTTTTAGGGAAAAAAAAACACTCTTCTTTGTACTGTAGTTATCACTGTAAGTAAATCCTTAGGTAAATTCCTCCTGAAAGAAACATGGCCTAGATGTTATTTTCCAGGTTGATATCAAATGGATGCAAATGATGCAGAAAAAAGAACGACAAAGGCTATTTTTTTTCTTCAAACAGCACATCCTACATTAATGGCCTCTAAAAATTGAAACAGTGATTGCATATAATAAAAAACTAAATTTTATTGAGAATCAAGTGCACCTTGATTACTCAGTATATAATTAATGTTTGCTAGTTGAAAAAAAAGAAAGTATTGCAATTGTACTAGTTTGGTAGTTCATGGCAGCTCTACAGTATGTGCTGTTAACTGAATGGACATGGAAAATGGACAGGAGTGAAACAAGTTTTCCAATGCATTATAAATATGCGATGTTCAGTGAAGTTTTGTCTCAAGTGTTAAAAGTTTCAAATTCATCAGGATTTTTTTAAAATAGATCAAACTGACAAAGAGATCAGTTTCCATCCTATTTTGAATTTTTACAAGGTTGAGATTGGATCGAAAACTTAAAAATGATGCAAGGCTGCAATCATGATTCTATTTCTCTTGCACTTCAACAAAGAACTTTCAAACAATCCTTTTCAGCCTCAACAATATCATCTGTTTGCCAAATGTTG
Source organism: Stichopus horrens (assembly GCA_009801055.1). Lineage (NCBI taxonomy): Eukaryota > Metazoa > Echinodermata > Holothuroidea > Aspidochirotida > Stichopodidae > Stichopus > Stichopus horrens. Next base: position 4,747 of record VJOZ01115980.1, on the reverse strand, counting down.
TAACAGATATGACATGTTAGATCAAATATATGCAAAACATTATCAATGAGCCATACAGTATAGTATTACAGTGCATATATATACTGTAAATCGCATCTGTGTTTTCAAAGGCCAAATTCCTCAATTTTCTGCTGAAGTATACAAATTTCTGCAATTTCCTAGATGATTCTGTAGCAATGTTTATGCTAAGGTTCGGACACTTGGGAGGGGATTATTTCTTTCCCTTTCCAAAATTTTTTTGGGGGTTTTCAAAATTCTAGCAGGAGGACTTCCAGGAATTATAAATCAACCAAATGGGCAAATCAGTTACTTTTCATTGTATAAAAAGTAGTTGTAGATAAACATACAAAAAAGAAAGAGAAGACTATGTTGTGTGTTAATTAGTGGTTAATTAAATAACCTCTAAAACTTAGAAATTACTATGAAATACACAGATTAGGGCCTAATTGGTAAAATAAATAATCTGTTCAATTTTCTCTTAGGGATGCTTGAAATGGTAGGAGAAACTTCTATTTTCTGTATAAAAAATGTCATGTAAAAACTCAAAATGCTATTTTTACATCCATTCAGTTACTGTTAGTTTTCAACCTTGTATTTATCTTAATGATACACAGTTTTTCATCACAATATTCTTTCCTAAGGAAGGAATGACCATCCATGGGGATAAAGAACAACATACTGGGTTAGAACAATTTCATGACTTTTGGAGTGACTATCATGTCTATGGCTCAAACAGTGAGTAGTTACATATGTTAGGTAAGCAACATGGAAGTGACATATGACTGCATGAACAGTGCAGATGTGATTTGGATAAGATGTACATAGTTGTACACACAAGCAACAATATTCGATTGCTTTATTGACAGATCTTATTTTATTTTTCTTCTTCACACTAAATTATTATTTTTACCCTCCATTTTTGTTTTTGTCAAGGAAAACCTTGTCCTCCAATTTCCGTTTCCATTTTTCCCCCCTCAAATTCCGCGTTTTTCTTTCGTGACAGTCTGACAGATAAAACTTGCCACTTCATATTACACTGTGTTTATAGTGTCTACGTCCTCATTTCAACCATTTACGTATCTAAACACACTCCGGCCATACTTCAACACTGTGACAGGAAGTCCACAGACATTCGAGCTCTTCTTCTCCAACTGTCACAAATTGATACAACACAGCCACACAGGTGTGTAAACTTAGAACAGTGAATGACAAAAGTAATGAAAAACTGTATGTCCCATATGTGACCAGTAATAACTGTACCATTTAGTGAAATTACCAAATCTTTAAGCAATATTGGACAAGTTCCCTGTACAGTGCAATTCTGTATAAGTCAGCAGTACAGTGCTGTAGGTCCCACACTGCTGTACCTTCTGCACCTGACTAGCTGGAAAGGCTGCTGTATGTTATACAGTACCCAAGCACACACACACACACATGTTAATATTTTATAGATCTACAATAAGTTCAAAATATGTCATGTACTTTATGTGTAAGGTATTCCAGGTTGGTTCTAGTAACAAGTGGATACATATACTTACTGTATACAGTATCCTTTAAGGTACTGTGACATTATGGTTCAAAAATTTGCACAGATGCACTCTAAGTACTTACTTCTGGAAGCATTCATTCAATGTAATTTCAACCCCCTGAATATACGTAAGAAGAAGCATTGCAATTAATGTAAAAAGAGATAAATTTACCTATTACTACCACTAACACACTGGCGAAGCTATTGATCATCCTCTCCCACTTAGCGCCTGACACAAAACTGGCAACGATCCTTATAACGACAGTAAAACCCATCTCCACGAGGATTCCCTGCCAGAGAGTGACTTGATTGGTCGAGTGGCACGTTTGAGACAAAAACTCGTATTTGCTGATGTGCTGACTGGTAAGCTGCAGGTAACCCCAAATGACGACGATGAACTTTCCGCCCAGGCACCCCCCTGCCACCTGACAAATGATGGTGAAGACTCCGTCCCACAAAGGCTTTTTCTTGTTCCAGACCAGGTCAAACGTCGACACAGGGTTGGCAAAGGCGTCGAACAGGTTCATGTATATCAAGATGAGAAGAAACAATGTCACGGCAAAGACGGACAGGCCGTACGATTCTATCATGTTTCCATTTTCAAAGACGTTAGCAACGACGATGAACGTGCAACAGAATTCACTCGCGAAGGGATAGTACTTCTGTGGTAGCAGGAACTGACATGCCTTCTTCAGTGCAAGAGCTAAAGCAGAGGTGAGAAGGCACATGGCCAAGAAAACGACGAAGGGCAACATGATGGTCTGACAGTAACACTGGGAACCGCCTCCAAATTCAACACTGGCAATGACACAGAATCAGTCACAACAGTCCAGGCAAGATTATACTGACAAGTGCAAACACTATAAACAAGTCAATTACCTTCCCAGTTTTGACTAGCGATTTTTACTTTACTCACAGCTGGTTTTTGTACCTCACCCAGTGGTCAAAATTTGGCCTACCTGTTGACAAGAAAGCTGGTCTTCAAGCCTTCCTTGTGTGTACTACACTATGATATGAAAATATCAGCGAAAAAAAGGAAGAAAAAACAGCTGCTGTATTTGTGTACCCACTCCTAATGTAGGAAATCTGCAGTACCGCACAATCAGAGTACAGATGTGTTTGCCACAACAGTCGAGCAGTTAATGCAGAAAATGAAATAGATTTTCTTTCAAATCAACTTTCACTCTTGATAAATTACAAGCTTGTTGCACAAGGTAATTGTAAGTTGACCGATCAAGCGTTCTGTGGTAAGTCTTACCACTGTCAGAGTTTTTACAGGAGACCTAATTCTGGGTCAGCTAAACTCTTTCTTCCCTTCCATCTAGCGCAAACATGGGAACCTCAGCTGTTTGGACAAAAGCATCCAGCGAAACAAATGTTTTGTCAAATGAGAGTACACTAGCGGAGAACTAACAAACTCTCCGAGGATTTTACTGCTCCTCCTGTTGATCACTTCAAACCAATCCAACCGAGTTCAGTCGAGCAGAATGAATTGCGAGAGGCAAATTTCCGCAAATCTAGAAAATTGCAAGAGCTTGAATGTGTCACAGACAAGGCCAGGATGTGCATTCAAAATCCAGTCCACATGCAAGATTTAACAAAAAAAAAAGCTCCGGTAGATGAAAAAAGTCAACGTTTCAGCAATTTTTTTATTTGCTGTCCCACAGTATAGAATGAAGACTTTTATTGCTGTTAAATGTTAAATACAGTACCACAGCAACTTAGTCACAAGCATCTTCTTACAATCTTGAAATTTTACACTAAAATTTCAATGTCAGGAGGCAATGAACAGAAAAGAGACATGGGACAGTGGACCTTAATGAAGGAAATAACCTGCTTTTACTTTCTAGATCATCCAAAGTTTTTAAGTTACATCTGCTTCCAAACCAACATACAAAGTTGTATCTTCAAGTTCTAAGACCAGCTTCAGACTTCTCACTGGCTTTACTAGTTCTGTAAAAACTGTACAAAAGTCAAAGCTTGTTCACGTACTCCATAAGAATTCCCTTCATGTACAACTTGGATATTCCACTTCTAAACGTCTGGCCTTCCAATTTTTTTTAATAAAAGAAATCCACTTCTTTCTTCAATTCAAGGATTAAACTTCTATCCACCTTCTGACCTTTTTCTCTGTTAGTGACCGAGCAAAGGCTTTCAGAAACACTTTAGAAGTTTTCAAAAGGAGGCTCCTGTCCGCACACTTGCTCATTTCATAAAGTGCTAACAGAGAGACCTGAACCCTTCATGGAGTGAGGAACAGGTTCTGTTCAACATGGAAGTTTGGAAAGTTACTGTACTACAAGGCAGAAACTTAAAAAGACTTCCCACACACAGCACTGGAGACATCACATGACACACAGTGCATGGAGTTACTGTACAGTACAGGAGGCTTTGCACCACTGTGTACTGCGTAGTTACTACCGATGACTTGTATTCAAAAGAGTAGACCACATGTAGAGTGTATGTGAGACAATACTCCTTGAACTTTGCCTTTCTGTAGCACTCCTTGGATCAGTTAAGTTTGATAGCAGCATAGACCAGGGCAGTTTCAGGTGAAGCTAACTTCAGAGTAATGTGTACAGTGGTAAACACCTTGCTTGACATTGTTCCTAGTCAGTGTGCCCTGGGAGGTTGAAACCACATGGTTATGATGCTGCCATCAGAATGTTTTACATACTACTGGTATAGCTAGTAGTAGGGAGATGTTATGAAGCAACTACCAAACCATCAATCTATCATACAAAAGCAGCGGGTCTGTCTGTAAAACACTGAGTAGCTCTGTATAACTAAAACCTGTCTTCATATAATGTACTGTGGTATGACCTTCACACACAGTACCATTTTATTCTAGTGCGCATGCACACCATGATATTGGTATCACAAAGCCCTGCTAAATCTCTGCTTGGTTGGTTGTTGGATGACTTTTCTTCCATACAATCTTCACGCCATCCTCAAGTTCACAGATTTTTTACCGAGGGAATTCCCGAGTCTCAAACTTGCCAAGATCTGTTGGGCAGTGGAATAGCTGCAAGTAATCTCAGTCAGAGGGGTGGAAATGGCTTTTACCAGTGCTGCATAATTGAAATACCCACAGAGCTTTAAAGATATTAAAGGGGAGGGGGGGAGAGGTGTTTGCTAGCATTAATATTAGTGTTCCTATACAGACAAGGTTGCGATTTTAAGCACCATTTTGCCTCCAACTGTGAAATCATTGTATGT
>VJOZ01115693.1:0-10778 GCA_009801055.1 Stichopus horrens | reverse complement strand
TCTGGAAACAAGGTTGAAAGAAAAAATGTCTTAAAACAGACAGAAAAAGAAACAGCAACTGCACAGTGTAATTAGCCTATGCAATGATCATAACAACAAAAATAGCCACAAGATAGCGTTTCATAGTGATATCAGTTCACTCTGCTGCACTATGGAGACATCTGTGTTACACTTAAAACATATGGGACATGCTAGCAATCAATCACTCTGCCGGTACATCCCACACCCTCATCAATTATCGAGAAGCCGGTAATTAAACTGGTCGTCAGGGCCTGGACCTAACGTTCTATCTGCATAAAACAGCGAGCTCAACATGACTTACAGCATGACACTGTACTGTTTGCTATCGTGCGTTCATGCATCCCAAAGACTCCATCCAATTATCTCGACCGAAGTATTCGAAGGATGCCTTAGGTGATCGGTGGGGATTTTACTCAAGTTTGTTTTATGAGGCTGTTATTTGTGCATTTCTGTGCCACTATGATGGGGCATACCATACAGGACTTGTTTGTGTGTGGAACTGTAACACTAAAACCTAAATAAATATAACATTTACGGAAGACACACACGTTTTAAGTTTTACACCAGCTTTGGGATAACAATTTACATCATGTATGGTTTAAGTTTCTGCCAAACCATTGTATTCCTAATGTGAACACTGTTCCTATGTAGTAATGTTATGATTCTTCACGCTTCATACAGAAGAAAACAATGTTGAAGGGAGCTTCAAACTCCTTGATGGGTGTACTATACTCTTTTGGTGTTTTTATGTAACAAGTGAGTTTGACTCTGGAGAATACTATAAACTGTATGAAGCAGCAGTCATGAGCTAATGGATCCTCTGGAACATTCAATGTCTTTTGAATTATGTGATTAAAGGTTTCGAGAAATCTTTGAAATCCTAAACTGTCCTATTCCGGGGAATTTTAGACCATAGCGGTTCTGGCACTGAATGTGTTAATCATTTTTCTTGTTTCAGAACTAGTACATAAAGGCAGTAGCAATCAGAATTAAGGGTTAAGAATTTATTTTGTGGATTTTTTTGTTAGCAGATTATCAACAACTTTTTGAAAACGACCAATTTTTCATATATTACCTCATTTTGCACTGTAATGAGATACTCTGATGACCAAAATAACACGTTCCTTGAAATGGACATGTTTCCCAAGTTTAAAGAGATGGGTCTTCAAAATTTTTATGTCTTACATTCACCTGTGAAGCTCTTCTTTGTTTCTATGACAAAACAATAATTTTTTACAAGTTCATAAACTATTTTTCCCCGCTTCATCATCATTATGGATGGCTCTATCCCGAGATTGATGTCGATAAGCACACCTCATGTAAAGTCTAATACAGTCTGATATGTGGATTGTATGTTGGTAGCTACAAGCACTGTACATACTAATAACCTGCACTCTGCCTCCATCGGTACAGCTGAGCTCCTTCCCACGACGCATTCTCGCATCGCTAATATCTGACTGGATTCTTTGTAGCGGATCGTAGGGTAAATGTTGACCAATAATGATGGCTTTTCAAACAGGTGAAGTTTGGTTAATTAATGATTCCTGGCAAACCAAGGCAGAACTATCATGTGACATATCTCTGCTAGTAATGTAAGCTGATGAAAATATTTTAATTTATACTTTCTGAAAGTTGTTGTTTCTTGCAGTTTGGAGAATTCTAGGGGATAATTTTGCAGAAGGAATGCCATTGTCATCAAACAACAATCAGTGGAGGATTCAGAGGCAGGAGCAACAGGTGTTTGCCCTCTTGATTGGCACTTACGAAAAAAAAAAATGAATGAGGGACTGAAGGAAAAATGACGAAATAAAGACTGCATAGTGTCTTGATGTCAAACATGTGCAATCATTAACTTCCCAAGTGAGCCTATGTTGAAGTGTGACATTCTGTGACGTTACTTAAATTTTCTCATGAGGGAGGGGGACGTCCCCTAAATCCCTCCTCAGGGTGACGATTCATCGGTGCCCTCACTATGGCAAAATCCTGGATAATTGCCACTGCAACAATCACCCCACATGTAGAAAGGGCAAAGTATTACCTGAGAAAAGTCCATAGTGGCCTTTCTCTTCAATAAGTGATAATGAATTAAGTAAGTTTCAGGTGTTGAAAAAGGCATTTTAGGCCTAATCACCGGCATGTTTCAGTGCCAGCTAGTCTGCTTAGTTAAATATGACTGAGGCATGCAGTCCTTGAAAACACTGTCATATAGCATGAAATTCCTTCAGACATCAACATGGGTCAGTAAAGTTATCATGAGGATAGAATTGAATAGTTTGATAAGGCTATACTTTGTCAACTGGAGGTTCATGTATTATAGAGACCTATTACACACTTGCTACTTAGAAACATGATGTAATGTGTATAAGCCAAGCAAATTTTCATAACAGGTACTATATACCTAAGGAGCTTCACAATATGCTTATCACAGCATTGATAAATGATGCGACAGATTATGATAAGATGCGGGTATACGTCAGTTGACCATATGTTCATCGTTTTCGTCTTATTAAAGGAACCTAGTTAATTCTACCTTAACGTTACCGCACTAAAAGTTGACAGACGTTGACTCAGGGTTCCTGCACTTCCTACTGTAAGAACTAAATTTTCATGTCCCTTATCCGCGAATTTCCTGTGACCAAATTTTTAAGGATTTCCGTGACATTCTTCCTAATATCTTACATAAAATTTTCAAATATAATAGCAAAACCCAAAGCGACATCAGGCGTACGCAGTTATAACATTTTTATAGTAACAGTAAGAAAGAAATAATATCAGCTACTAAGTGAAAATTTCTATCACTTTTCCTGAATTTGAAACACTTTCCCTGAATTTCAAAAGTTTTCCAGGCCTTGAAATAATTTATTTTAAATATAACTTTTCTTGGTTTTCCATGACCATAGAAACCAATGAAATTCATATAAAGTACTTTCGCATGTTTCTACCATAGTCCACTAATACTTTAAGCATTTTACTAGAGGTTGAAAGAAATATATCAAGGTGACCATATTTTGAAATCTAGCATACTATAACATGACAAAGGAAGATCTTTATCTGCTCTCAAGTGCTAACCATGTCTCCAAGTAAATAAGCTACAGCCATAGTTGTTCGGAAACAACAAGACCTGGAGTAGCTTGTAATTAGTATGTCAAACTAACCTTCATTAGTCTTTGACACTTCTGTGTTCACATTGTTGCTGTCTGGCGAGAATAATTAATCACAGTCTTCTCCCCAAGGGATACACTTGCAGCTAGGTAACTGTAAATTTTGACACAATTTCTCGAACATAAATCAGACCGAGAGAGTTTCTTGCCAAAATTTTACAACCTTTTTTTCAGACAATTTAGAACACAAGATAAACAAAACAGGAATTGTTGTAGCAATGGACTCTTTCAGACATGGTAAGACTGTTCCTTTCAAATCAGATCACACATACTGAGTAATTACTGTCACAAATGATGATCATTAGCAAAACACAATTCAGGAAGTTTCAATTAGCATACATTCAAGAGGAAAACAAAACATTCGAGAAACTTTCGAAAGGAATAACTGTCGAATACAAATGAGGAGGCAGACATATTTACATAGCCTACTTACTTCAAACTCATCCTATGTGAAACAGGAGGGAGGTCCATTATTTCCGTAACTTGTTTGTAATCAAGATGGTTAAGAATTCAAACCATTTTAAATGCTATGGTATATAATAATACCATAATGTAAACAATGAGAAGAAGCAGCTGCCTTGGCTGGACACTTGTGTAGGACTTCCAAACAGCAGTCAAGTCAGTAGCCTGTAGATGGCAACACTGTGGAGTCAAGCTCCTGACAGCTGTTTGTAATGAGAAGAAGGATGATCCGTAACACACAGGAAGATCCTAATCAAACTAAGGCTGACATTTTCAGGAAAGAAATAAATGAATTCGTTAACGATTTTCACTGGGACGATGGGATCTTTTAGCATTGTCAACAATTTCAGCAGAGACATTGAGAACAAACTTCCCATGCATTCTTTCACGAAACCTAGAGGCTGTTGGGTAGGGAAGTTGATACAGTATTACATAGAAGTACTGGCAATAGTTTCTTTGTCCGCTCTGAACTGAGGGCTATACGTTGGAATACATGCACAAAGGTATGAGGGTGGGGAGAGGTAAGTGGGGGCTAGATGATGCTAATTAACATAATTATAGAAACTAGCGTTAAGATGGGAACAAACTGCCTTCAGAGTTTAATTGCTTTAATAGTGTCTTCAAATAAAAAGAGTTGAATGCTGACATTAAAGAGTATCAGGTGATACAGATCATACTGTGGAGCTCATATTCCAGTCCACGAAATTCAAAGTGGAATGACCAAGGTTGCAAGTCCTCCCTCCTTTTCCTTCCCTTTACACTAGCTCTCTCACTCGTGGTAAGGACAGAAGCAAATATTTGCAAACATTTTAGTTATCACAAGGTTTTGCACGGATGAACGTCTTTTTTCTCCCTTTTGTTCATTTGTCTTTTTCCTGGTAATTTCGGTTCTGGTTCAACAGAGGCTTTGGGGGCCTCATGACAACTTTCCGGGGGGTTGCATCTGGACTGCAGACCACAGATTGGTCATCCCTGACCTACAGCAACAATGACATTTGGCAGATCAGAAATTTGTGATCCTGATTGTGACTTTTATGCCATTTTAGCCAAACTGACATTTACATCTGGTCTTACTTTTATGAATATTCATTCTACATAATAGTGTAGATCAAGATTAATTTAACTCAATGTTGAAATGCACTCCACTTAAGCCAACTGTTGTTTACTCATGTGGAATACATACCAGTAAAAGTTAAAGTGATGTAACTGGTCTTTTGTTAATTTCATATCCAATTTGGCATCTATTAAATTCAGCTCTCTTTAGTAAAGTACAATTTTCTGCTATGGTAAAATGTGACATTAACATTAAGTGCAATTGCCTTCAATACTGTTTCTTCACATGGTTTCCTGACAGCACTTCGTTAATTATCACTAGTAACTTGAGCAGAAGTAAAATCTAAAAATGGTATTAATTATGAATTATCTACAAAATATCCAACCATGAAATCTAGCTATGTTCCAAGCTGATAGGAGAAAACAAAGGCAGAGTATGAATGCATAAAATTGCACACAACTACAGCAAGGCCATAATATTTAGTTCAAACAAAGGACAAAGAGGGCAAGTTTACTCTCACAATAAAAATGTTGTAATGTAATTTCTGATACAGGGTAAAGCAGTATGATGTGAAAAGAAAAGAGAGTGACAGACACTTGCACATGCATTCAGTCAACTCTTAGAGGATTGTATGAAAGCCTGGTCGGTAGACACAAACTTCACATTCCTGTGAACAGTTGACAACTACAATCTACTAAGATAGCAACTTTAATTCAGAGAAGTCACGTATGTATATATACACAGCAATGTGATCGATTAACTGATGATGCACTGATACACTAAGTGATAACCACCCTAAAGGATGAACTCCTCTCCTAATTATGCAACCGTATGCTGACGACACAACTACTTTGCATCTAAGTGGCAAAACAGCAGTCAATGAATATAACACTACCCAATACTTCAGTGCAAAACCCAATGAAGTGATAAACCGGGAAAATGAAATCAAACAGAACACTTCACAGTTTGCGACAAGTTCTAGTTTTTAATATTTGTTGCTTTACACCAATTGGTCTTTAATAATCTTTGAATATGACCACGGAAATTAACTGTTCAAAAATGCCTGCAGCTACAGTATATATACTCAGGAATACAACAAAATTTTAACACTGTTCTACGGTAATAGCTGAGTGAACACTGTTCCTACGATATTCATTTCTTGCCATGCTTTGCCATGCTTCAGTTTACTTTAACAGAAGGGTAAACAACAGGACTTAACAACCAATTAATACCATATTATATAATTTGAATTTTCACTTGGATTTCCTTGATAAATGATTTAAGGATCTTGGTAGCAAGTTCATAAGGCAGCCTGCAATGTTTTTTTTAAAGCTTTAACTTGAACAATTTTAACTGCATGCAAGCCTAACATTCATGCCCGTACTACACATTATTTCTCCTGCTCATCAGCACTACTTCTACTTGGAAGATCAAATCTTGAATATTACAATCCCTTTGAATTTCGTATTGCCTGATACTCACTCAGTGCTTGTATTTTGTGCTCCTCAAACCGTGACAGCCGGACTTGTCCCGGCATATTCTTTTCTCCTACTGTTGGGCTCATTGGGGTGCCGAATTAGATCCTTAGATTTCCTACGTGGCAAGAGAACAAAAGCAAGAGCCAAAATTTCTACTCCTACTGCCGTGTTTCGAGACCGAGGAGTCGCTACAGCCAGCGGTGTATCAGAGCTCTGAGAGTGGACTACTGTACACGCCTTATCTATCCTCAGCTGTTGTACACACTCACAGGCTAGCCTTTCATTAGTCAGCACAGAAGAGAATTTGTCATGGAATAGATCTGTGTTTAGGAGGATGAAAAGGTCAGCTGAGAGACTGCGACAAAAAAAAAACACGAGAAGATGCACGCAAAAAAGCCAGCTGTAAGTGTGTGAGAGATATTACTGCATCATCCAAATTAGATGGAATGATGCATTGTTGTACAGGGGTGTTTAAAGTACATCACTACCGTCAAAAATAAATTGGATTTTGGGGGGGTTATCTTTGGACAAAAGCAACTTCTGAGGACAAGCCGAGGTGAGGAAGAAGAAGAAAGATACATGTTGTGACTTAACTGCATAAGAGGATAAAACATAGCCTACGCATCATATCTACTTCATAGTACATGTGCTGCTAGGTGGAAGTATGCATGAAGATTACAAGAGTGATGGAGTGCCTACCTATTAACTCAGCATTGTAATGTATGGACAGTATCAATCTTTCAGGTTCAAATGGCAAACACAGCTCTATCATGAAGAAGAACATAGAAATAGCATCTACAGCAAAAGTTTTACGTTGCATCAGTGAACATCCGGTCATGTTATGTATGGCCTGCTTTCATGTTGAATGTGATCACGACAGCTGCAGTTTATGTGACACCAAAACAAACCGGTAGAAAACACAAACTTTGTTGCAAGACCAAATGACTGGCAATTACAGAAGGATGGTGACCAGATATGCACACATACAATTGCCAGTTGCTAGACCATAGTCGATATGGTAATACGTAGATTATATTAAGTAAGGGAGTATGCACTGTGATTATGCAATAATTAAGAAATGATACTGGACAGGATCNNAAAAAAAAAAAAAAGAAAATCACTGACAGTCACTTCCAACATATGAAATGTATGTTCAATGTATGTTTGGATGCCATACAACAGTTCTGTGTCCTTCACGATGAGGTCAAGTAAAATTAAAATCATTCAATGTTGTCAACACAGGGTGCCTTTTACTTGTCTGTAAATTAATGAATGGGGAATTTATAAATACACACTATATAACCCCTTCCCTTCTTCCTTCACTCTACCATGCTTGAATTTTAACTGTTCTAGATAATATTAATATGTTTGAAAAACTTCTGGGAAAAACAAGAGAAAACTTAGAGAGTCAAAGCGTATTCAATGAGGCAGAGGTGATATTCCTGCATTAATTTGAGATGCTCACCATTGCTCAGATCGAGGGTCATACATGTGTGTATAAACTCTGTGGATGTCCAGCAAAGCTAGATGCCCTATAGCAAAGTCATGACCTATATCACGGGACTCCTCAATAATTGCATTCAAATGATACTGTCCTCTCAAGATATAAAAAGATCAATGATGTTATACAAAAATCTCAAGACTTTACCATGTTTTAATTTCATTTAACTATAATTTAAGTCAACATTGACTGCAAATTTGTTGTCTTCTATGACTGTCTTTAGTCTCTTTACATGATATTTTAAGTGACATTAATTTATGGAGGAGCCCCCAAAACCCATCAACCGTGGCCTATAGTAACTCAACAGAACCTAAAGTGATGGCATGAGCTGAAAGAAAATGCATGAAGACAGATACTTCATGTCCAACTTTATTGTCATTTGTTTGAGTAGACCAACTAAATAATTAAGGAAAACTCCTGAGGTTCAAACTGTTAATCCCATACAAGTTCTTTGAATTTTAGCAGAAATATCGACATCATGGGGAAATCTAAATTGTGCTGCAGACAAAACTTATTCAGTCACACCATGAGACTTGCTTGAACAGGCAAATGAAAATGAAGCACTATAAATGGCCAACTGCATATTCGTTACACGACAACTGACCATGGTTCACCATATCGTACACAAGTAAACAGTGCTCAACGGCTCTTGTGTTATACCATACATTATGTGCTATATACCTGCAAATAGAAGTATATCATCACAGTGCAGCAGCATCTTTTTACGCTAAATGAAACTCCGTAGTTAAAGTACAACGTTACATCTTTACATTAGTTCATTTATTCAACTATGAAAGCCACAAGTTCCCAGTTAGACTGCCAAAAGACTCAATGCTTGTGTACTCAACATTCTGCAGCAGAGAGCAGTTGAGAATCTCAATAGATTTTTCTCAGCACAGAGCACATGAGAAAACTATGTGTGCAGGACCATATTGTAGGCTTGGTCTACTTAAAAGGAAAGATATTTTCAAAACATGAGGTCAAATTTTCACCAGTTTTCACCATTGTGGTAAGTTCTAGAAACTTTCAGCTTTTTTAGCATTTTGGTGACTGCATAGTTTAGGGCAAATATGCAGAGCACTATTGGGGTATTGAGGAACACATAAAATAAATAACAAAAAGCAAAATGGCTTAGTTTTAGTTTCTTCATACTACAGCACAAGGTCACTTTGAAACATTCAACTTTTCATAGCATACGATGTTGATGTTGATGTTGATGATGATGAGGATGATGAAGATGATGATGATGATGATGATGATGATGATGATGACGATGATGATGATGATGATGAGTGTGATGGTGATGATGATCACGGTGATGATGGAAATGATGGTAGAGGTGATGGTGATGATGACGGTGGTGGTGACAATGACAGTGATGATTAGATAATGATATTAATGTTGATGGTAGTGATGACGATATAGAAGATATATATAGTGATGCTGATAACGATGATTATGATTGTTATGCCCATTGTGATGCAGATGACAATTATCCTTTGTCATAAGGGAAGGAAGTTGTTATTAAAAATATCGCCCTGATCGTTGAACATATTTTAGAAAGGACTTATGTCTCAAGAAGGATTTATTTTTCTCCCTAAAATTGAAACAGTCTCTAAATAAGTAACTGCTTTCAAAAAACCATGAGGTTTTCGGATGGTGTATGTTAACATTACATTCTAATGGGAAGTGGGGCTTTCCCCCAAAAAATGGAACTTTGATTGATTTTTTTTTTGGGGGGGGAGGGAGACGCTCCTCGTGCCTACCCACGTGACTACGTGACTACGTGCCTACCCACGTGACTACATGCCTGAGTCACAGCGGTCTATGTCATGTCTAGAAGTCTAAGGGGTGGATAATTGTCGAAGGACTGTAGCTGGTGTTTGAACGAGTGTGTGCTTCTCTTGGGAAACTGTCGTATGGGTGATTATGCAAAATAGTGCAATGCAGTTTAGTCACAAAATAATAAAAACGATATTTAATTCTGTGGTTAGATGTGCCAAAAAGTCAACATCATTGTATGCAAAAATAATTGGCCTCTAAAATGGGGTCTATCTTTTGTTCTGGTGTAGTGGCTATTCTGTTTGGGTACTTAGAGTTGAAAATCCGTTAATTTGGGCCAAATAGTTTAACTGTAACGCCTACACACGACGTTGACGCAGAATGATAAGGCCAATCAATTCTTTGTTTATAAAAGAAGGTTAGGAGTTGGCCAATCACAACATGATGCTGGAATAAAGGACATGTTTGTGTTGATATGACAGCATAATTGGCCTAGTGAATATAACATATAGAATAGAAGTTAACAATAGCATAGAATAACATTTTGCGCCACCCTCACACTCCATGACGCTCCTCATCAGGATATTATCCAAACTGACACAGCGCCATCACTTTGTGTTTCGCATACAACGCCTTCACTGGAGAGAAAAAAAATATTGCATGGCGTCATTATCAATTTTCCATTAACTAACACAATAAAGCCACTTCACTCTACAGTGACTCTTTTTAAATTTTATTAGTCCTGCCTATAATAACGGGATTTTATCTTATCACGATGGTTAATCAAATCCTTTTTACAAGCAGCCCTCTTTTTTCTATATCTGGACCGTGTAAGTACTTATTTGAATATGAACTTAAGGTTAAACCTTTGTTCGTCGTTATCATCGTCTATAACAATTAACAAGCACTGAAAGCCACCAACTATTCATATACTTACCATAAAGATATCGGAAAAAAAAAACTAACCCTGGGGACAATTGTTTACTCATACTTTGCTTTGGTAGATATTACCATGTATTCATAACTGGATCTAAAAGAAAAAAATCACAGGATAGGGAAGGGAAAGCAAACGAATTTATAAAAGCTTCGCTTACTTTCCTGAAGACAATTGACCGCTTGTCGACTATCGAAAAAACATTTCTCTCTTCCCTTCATCGAGTCTATCTTCCGATCCATCCCCTGGCTCATTTCCCTGCCCTTCTAGAAGTTTATCGTCCTGCTTATCCACTGGCCCATCCCCTGTCGTAATAGTGACATGTAATACTTACTAGAGGAACAACAGTGACGGTAACTGATAATGCCCACCCAACCACCACCCC
>VJOZ01115690.1:0-10945 GCA_009801055.1 Stichopus horrens | reverse complement strand
GTTCGACGTCAACACAGATGGAAGAAATACGATTTGGCTCCCTTATTAAACGCGAAGTTTTTGTGTCATTTAAGAGAAGTCTATTTTGCGCAGTCCATAATTTCATGTCTTGATTGGCTCTCCCAATTAGAAGAATCTAAAGCAAGGTACAGGTGAATATCATCAGCGTACAACATATAATCAACACCGCAGCGCTTGATGACATCAGCGTGATGAGTAGCATGTAGGCAGTGAACATGAAAGGACCTGCAACAGATCCTTGGGGTACAGAGCAGTTCAAAAATTCTACAAGAGATTTGCAATTACCAATCATCACGGTTTGCTATCGTCCACAAAGGTAAATATCGCACCACCGTAGTGCATCATCACACGCCCCAAAGTGGTCTTTAGGCCGCTGAAGAAGTACCTGATTTTCAACAGTATCGAAAGAGATGTGGTTTTCGTCAAAGTATAAGGTTTGTTATCTGAGGTAATTTTGTGAAAATACAGGTGCCATATGTGACCAAAAATTCTAGTTGTGATATTAGTCAAAGTGTTATACCACAGTTGTGTTTTCGCCGAGCGTCGTGGTATAACTGTCCCTCAAAAAGGACTAAATAATTAAAATAAGAATAAGGGATGAAAGAAGGGGGGAAACAGACGTTCCTGCATATATAAGGCTTACACGCACATCAGTTATCTTATCTCCTACGATGAGTGCACGAATGTTGGTCACATGCATTGGAGGCTGCAAACGTGCAGAAATATACCATAAACAATATTTTCTTATCAATTAAACATATCAGCGTCCTCTTTATGAATACATTTAGACAAAGGAAAATTTGCTGCAGTTCTTTTGTAAGTACAAACACCCCTTACGTAACTGTTACATTGTTTTCTCCTCTTATTATTTTCTGAAAACTCTTGTGTTGAGAAATTTTTCTATCTTCGTGAATGTTACAGATACACCCATGAATTCCTACAACGTACTCGGTTGCTTGATATTAATTGGCGCTGGATTAGGAATATCGGGTAAGTTGTAATGTGTTACAAAGCATATTGTCTGAATAATATATTTAAAAAAGTTGTAAGCAACACATATACATTCCCGCAACCATTTACCCCACCGCATAATTGAACATGTCCTGAGCAGTATGGGTATTTTCAATATCTTATCTGTTTTCGTAATTAATTCCCTTTGACAACATGAAGAAAAAGTATTTAATTATAAATGAGAAATAATAAAAGACTGAATAAATCCAGGGCAAATTCACAGTGAGAGAAAATAAAGAAGAATGAGAAAATAGATAGTAACAGAATCCGATTCAGTACCAACGTCATGAATTTCCTCGATTGACTAAAATACACCACTAGTTTACTATTTCACTTTTATCGTTGACTTATACCAGCTTCCTGATCCCACTTTCATCCGAAGAAATCTATCAGAAACAAATCTAAACTTATACTAAAAATGATGTCAACTGTTTTACACAAACTAACCACAAATTAAGTTCTTTGATGCAATGTTAAAGGAAATTCCTTAGCCAGATTATATACTTCTCATACACGGTGACAATGTTGATTGCAGCCTGTGCACTTTTTCACAACGGCTAAGTATATGGTAAAGTGAAATAAGGGAAAGTGAAGCATATAATTGTAGGCCCATGTGAATTAAGATTTAAATTGTGTTCTTGTTCATCTGTCTGATTTTTACAGCGAATCCTTTCATCCCGTGGCCATCATTAGTTTTCAGAGAAGGTAGTGATGCAGAGATACCATGTTTGACAACGGATGAAAGTGATATATTGACGTGGACAACTAGCTTAGGGAAGATCATAACTTCGGTTACCAACGAGCCCGGTATTTCTGGTCACTTTTCGGTAGGTCCAAACGGAACATTATTCATTTATAATGTGACGTTAGAAGACGAGGGGAATTATTACTGTCGTCAAGTATCTGAATCTCGTGACAGTGAAATTGGCATCTCTGTGCTTGTTCAGGGTAAGTACTCTGTTAAAAATGTTTCTGTATTTTTTATGGTAGTATTAGTTCCCCCCCAAAAATAATGTTTTGTTTTACAGCTAGACTGTAACCATGAAGTGACATAAGGCATAAGTTTTCTTTGACATAGTTCGTACTGTGTAAATTCGTTTACAAAGTCTACTATGAAATCGAATATGAGAATGATGTCATCATATATTTTACACATTTTGGAGACTTATTAACATCCCAACGTAGTGTCTCTGTATCAAATCGTTTACAAATGAAACACTCTGAAAATGCGTTGGGATAAGATTACTGCCGACTGCACATCTGAAGAATCTTTGTTACTTGAAAGTAACATGTCTGTAACAATTGTTTACCATTACAAAGATGTACAAAGATTCTAATACATTGGTTGTAAATATTTTTAGAAAAGGTCAATAGTAAATTCTTTCCTATAGTAAAAATAAACCAAAAGGCATTATGCGATGCAGTCGTGATCATTTTGTTTAATAAATAGGCCCCACCCATTTACGTAAAGTGAGCTGTACGTCATAAAGTGGTGAATTACAGACTCTTTACGGTTTCTTTTGTTTTGCATTTGCTCTGATCAAGTGCATACGCTCCTGTGGAACGACTTTACATCATTAACAATTCTCAGTGCTCTGAAATTAGGGCCTAGGATCATTTTTTATTTTCTGAATGTATGACAAATCATCAGGTCTGTGATAACTACGAGCATATTTTTTAAAAATTAGTGTTAAGTTGGTCTGCAGCAAATAAAACACTTCAGTCTCGACTTTCTTCCGTATGTACGTTTACACAAAATTGTTAGGGTTAAGGGATGACGTGTGTGCGGAAAAACCAGAAGGATAAGATCATGTTTAATATTCTATGTTTTTCTTTTCCAAATGTTTCTCCGAAGTTGTTTATGGACAAATGCGTCGATCAAGGATGAAAACTTGCAGTATTACAGAAACGATATTAAGCAGTTAAACAGAGATTCTACTTGAAAATTAACGGTTCTCATTATCATGATTATGCAGTATTACAGGTATCAAATATACGGTACATTAAAAACATACTTTTCAAATCATCGTTCCTTGATCAGTATAGGGAAGTGTAATACACAAATGAATAAAAAAAAACGAGGCACAGTAGTTACAAATAGCCTGCAACCTGAACCCGTCAGTACCTTTTCTGTAATAAGATCTTTCAACATTCGTTTGTATTATACTTCCCACTGGCTTGTTCAGAGATGCGCAGTTGAATAAAAATTGTCAACTACGTTATTGTATTTTACACTTTTACGTCTGAAGAACTTTTCATGTTGAAAGAAATAAAAACTCACATCTCAGAATTTAACATGTTTATTTAAAAATTGTCTGAATGGTGCCCTTAATAAAAATATTAACCTTTTTGACATGAAAGTTTTATGTTTTCATTTTGATATTACTCTCACAATCACTTTTAGGGCTTTTACCACCATTGTAGCATTCTAAGCGAAGAAATAACCACAAACAATGTCGGAAATCTCATAATGTTGTTTTTGTTATGGTAAGTATGTTAGCTCTCCGTGCATACACAACACCTGCTTCGAAGGTAACACTGCCGATGAATAGTTACAAATGACGTCAATCAGACTTTCATCAGTTCTAGGTGAAAGAAGAGGGTAGCAGTATTCGAAAATCACCCAGTCCTGGGGTCCAAATTTTTGATTACAAATTAAATGTAACCTGCAAAAATGACATGTAAAGATACTCCCTGTATATTTAAAGACAATTGTAGACCTCCTTAGTTATCTCGAAAATCGTGTTTCCAAACGTCGACTTGTCTGTTCTTACGCAGATCAACGAGCACAACTGTTTATCGATCAGTGCCAACCTCACAGAGAATGTGCTTTACCTATCGGCAACGGTGAGCTAACGTCATCTCTGGAATGCACTGCCCTGTATGTTTCTCCGCACACTGTGTTAAAATGGTTCAGAGGGGAAAAAGAACTTGAGGGTATCAGTGAATATTCACCAAGAAATTACTCCTTCAGTGTCAACATCTCAAGTAAACTTTCTGGTGCCACGGTCCTGGGAAATCAAACCACACTGCGTTGTCTAGCAGTTGATGAAAGAGTTTTTCAAGCTGAAGGGATGCATGCCTACGTATTTTTATCGGAGGAAAATGGTAAGAACAAAAGAAAAGTTTGCATTAAGTAGCAATTGAGAAACAAACAAACATGTAAGTTTGTAACAAACAACATCGACTTCCCAGCGCTATCTAACTACCTTCAGTTTTATGCCAGTATGGCAATTGAGTTTTCGTCTGAGGTAGGCCTTTATGCTAGTTCAGCCATATAATTAAAGAACGAAATATATTTTGGGTAATGCCTCTCAACTAATCATTAGCTTATATATATGATGCAGATGTGTACAGTAGGTTGGGTAACAGTGGCCACCTAACTCAGAGGCTGAGGGAGCCACACTCCACCGGAAGCCTTTTCAGTTGAATTCGCCAGAAAGAAAAAAAGGGACTTAAAAGCCGATTTTTCCCGGGCCAAGGGATATTTCTTTCCAAAATTATCTGCTAGTCGACAAGCCAGTAGTGGTGGTGCTCTGCTTTAATGGTCTACAGGGTTTCTATAGTATTCCCACAATTTCAAAATTTCTATTTAAGTGACTATGCCACAGCCTCCTCCCACCACTCCAGGCAAAATGCTTCAAAGTTACCACTGTTGGGTTTCAAAAACAAAACAAATAATGATGCTCCTGTTTTAGGATGGTTTACCAGAATTGTGCTTTGTACCTTACTGCTATACATGTAATTTACGTGATGAGATATTGTAGTTGCTTTAGGACGTTAAAATGTACACTGGCTTTCTCAATTGCTAACTTACCTTGGTACTATAATGTGTAGTTGATATACGACAGAATGGGGTCTAACATGGTATGAAGTGCCCTTGGACAACCCCATTAGGCTAGGGTTCAAAATGTGTGAAGATCTGCGTGTATGAGTGTATGTCAAAGAAAATTTCAAGAGTTTCCGTCCACCGTACTCCTCCAAGACCGTTAAGCCAAAGGTGGTACATACTTGGCCCAAGGTCTGAAGTTGTGTCTCCATCAACATTTAAGGTCAACGGTCAAAGGTCAGAGGTCAAAGGTCAAAAAGGTGAAAATCTTCTTTTCAATTCTTCTTAATCCAATATGGCTAATTACACGTGACCAATTTCACGGGCCAAAGGTCCCAAAGTTTGGATCTGCAACTCGGCAAAGCCGATGAAGGTCGATGAATGGTAGACTCATGGGCTGACGTGTCTCCTGTCCAAGTTTAAGGTCAGATGTCAATGGTCAAACAAGTGATCTTTTTTGCTCTACTTTGTTCTATTTCTATTTCAAGCATATGACCAGTATACAAGATCTTATCTAAAAATATTGTTTGAATGTGTTTTGAAATCAAAGGTCAAGATCAGAGGTGATCAACGGCCAAACTTTACACAGAACATTTGTTTTCACATCTCCTGCTGCACCACAAAGCCAATGAGGATGAAAGTTGATAGATACGTAAGCCATGGTCTGAAGTTGTGTCTCCCATCAAAATTTAAGGTCAGAGGTCAAAGGTCACAGATCAAACTTGTAATCGGCAAAATACTTTGAAAAGTGTGTCACGAGTACCTTCCAGACAATAAGTCTAGTGAAATTCAAACTTGGTCGTTAGGTACCTGATTACAATATGTAGTGTACACCCAGTCAGTGACCCTTATTGCACTCGGTAAAAAGAAATTTATGTAACTATTTGTAATAGTCACCGTGAAAGCAAGTCTACCACTGCCCCTCTCAGAGCGCCTATCGATAAGTTGTTTGTTGAGTGGATTGCTGCAATCATTTAGAAGAGAGTCTAATTTAGTTTGGAGAAAGCACTGGTAGAACAGGGTCATCTTCTTTCAAGTCGTCCCCCACCACTTGTGGAGCTAAATAATATTGCCAATCTGCTATAATTCCACCTTAGAAACAGTTCCGCCCAAAAAATCAAACAATACCTCCAAACACTGCACATGGAGTTAAGGCGTAATATCTTTCTTATACAAAACAGATAATCTCCTAAGACAGTATAACCTAGAATGGAATTTCTTAATTGTGACATCAACATGATCACCCCAAGTTAATTTATTGTTCAAGACTATCGCAAGATATTTGTTACTAGAAATACGTTCAACAAAACTATTTTTAATAATGACAGGTTGTACACAAATCCGAGTTGTTCCACAAATCTATGATCCTTTCTTGCGTTTTCGCAACAATAAGTTCAAGATAATTAAAATGACAATAATCAACAAACGTATTTAGCTGGGGAAGATATGCCCTGTCGTCATCACAACTAATAAGACCTGCCATAGCTATTTCATCCTTGACTTTGGCCGTGGGAAATTATTCTCAGAGGATCTAAAGTGAAAGGATAAACAAGAAGGAGGCAAGGACTGTACCCCGAGGATCTTAGGTGTTAAATTGGATACTACTTTATCGACGGGAAGGATTCAATCGAGCGAATTGAGTTGTATTTTTGAGATCCACCCCACAAGTCCAACAGAAACTTTCATTTTTACGAGTTTGTTTACCAAAGCATGCGCATGGAGCGTAGTGGCAACTCCCTGCTTGGAGGGTATTCAATGCCGACGAAAATTCGAAGATCACCCGGACAGAATTACCCTACCTACCTCGATCTAAATGTGACTCTAGCGGGTCTTAAAGAACAAGAAGTACGTCTTCGCAGCTGTGACACCTTTGATATGCGAATTGCAAAGGTTTTAAAGACTGGACCATGTGAGGTTATAAAAAGTCAAGTAAGAACCCTTCGGGTATTTTTATCGGGACTGCAGTTAAGGCAAGATCATTTCAACATAAAATTGTTTTGTTTTTTCAGGGACTGGTACTATAAAACTCTTTTGTAAAACTTCTTTTGTAAATAATATTTTTTACTCTCGTTGGAATCCATTGTTTACTATTCGGGAAGACTTTACTTGCTTAGATGGAAAAGTCATCTTAATACAAAAATTAATGAAATCACGAACAAATTGCATGGGTTCATTCAAGCCGTTAATTCAAGCCTCATGACTATTTACAAAGTCCCAGTCTTTACAGTCCAAAGCTCCTCATAGGCGTTTCAGTGCGTAATCATCCCACTTGTGAATGGTAACTATGGTTGGCCTCACCCTCCGTTCAATGGGTTTGTATTTTGGAACCAGATGAACCAAAATGTGATCAGATTTACCTAGGTTGGGCAATTATAACGAAATGAGAGCATATTTAAGGTTCAAATAAGTAAATGAAGAGTAGCCGCACAACGGGTTGGACACGTAACATACTGATAATAATGGATGTTACTCTTTTGTAGGCTGCAATGATTCTAAATCGCTATTGACAATGGTAAGCGCATCTGGGGACACTCGATTCAAATTCATGAATTACGTCCGAAAGCTAAAGGGGCAGCTTTCTTAGTAACTTTACGGCTAGGTATGTACGGTATACAGTGTGAATAATAACGTGAGGAAATTCCCTACGTAGATAATATGGAAGCACAGTCAACATTTCGATGTGGGTAGAGCAAGAATAAAGTTCAATAGAAACAATATTGGGATGACACCTTTTTTTCATTGACATAAACACAAACATCACCTGCCTTTTTTTAACCAGAATCACACGACATATCTTGGCATAAACTAAAGCCATCAATAGCTACATGAGTATCACTGTAATTGTCGCTCAACCAAGTTTCAGTAATAACAACAAGCTGGCAAATCGATACTCATTAAAAGTGAAGGTTAGAGCAATGTTAATCAATTTTATTGTGCAAAAATTGAACGTTTCGAATGACAAACGCTTGTAAGAACGGTTTGGATTTACGAGAACGTATCGGCCTTTTTATTCCACCAGTCCTACCCCTTTTTCTTTTACGCAATCCCTTTGGGAGTGTAGAAAAGTCAAAAGATGAGACCTTAACTAATGGTGAGCCACGTAGTTCTTGCAGTTGAGACGCGTCTAGCTGTCGTTGATGAAGGAAAGTGCTGTTACGTGTACCTATGTACTGTGTGTAATGTAAAGACTCTCGATCTACTCGATCTAACACACAAGGGTGAAAGAGCAATTAAGGATCATAGACAACGACAGGGATGAGATGCAACTCCGTGGATTACCTGCTTGTGTTGATTGTACACTGGTGGTGTTATACTAATTGTTCACATATTTTTATCCATATACTATCTAATCCTTCCAGATTCTGATGACGACGATAGCTGGACTTATATAATATCGGGTGTCTTGGGAGTTGTACTTTTCTCTTCTGTTGTCATGTGTGGTGAGTTGGCCTATCTATTATAGTACGATTGTTTGTGAATAATATTACAATTTCTTTTAAATACACTTTGTACTTTGGTCATGATAAAAGTGCATTTAGGCACACTAGAACTCTCACTTCAAAAGCTAAAGATACATTTTACACACATGTACACACACATTCACATCGTACACACTTTTTGCAATGTTACGCTACGACGTAACATTGTAGTAAGCCCAGATATTGCAGGTAAAAATACAGGATACTCTCAACTGCTTCTTTCTGTCAGAATTAAAACTAGACGCTCGGTGATGGACGACGAGAATGCAAAATAGTAAACCAAATAATACACATTCTGACCATGTGCCTAAGTGTAAAGCCCTCAGTGGCAATCAAAAGTCCGCAGTCTCAGCGACCACGAATTTGTCAAGCGGCTACACGACGACTTATTTTCCCTCACCGAGACGTGATGTTAAAGCAACAAACTTTGCAAACACTACAATATATCAGGCACGTTCGGTGATTACTTAACAACCACACTGATAGGTATACCGCTGAGACTGTATAAGATTATCACTTTTCTCATAATAATCCAGGTATCTCATTCAGTTGATAAATCTGGATGATCAGCTAATAAACCAAGATTTTTGAATTGTTCAAATACGTTTAGACAATAATCCAGGTATTTTTCGACCTAAGACTTTCAAAATATTTTTGACAATTTAGATTTACATATCGATACTCAAAGATTCCCAACTATAATGCAAGTGTGCCAGTTGAAACCTCAGGTTTTTCACTCGATATTCCAGGTTTATAGTTCAATAATCCGGATGCATCAATCGACAGTCCTGGTTTATCAACGTTGACTCGTAAAAGCTGAATTATCCGCTCAATAAACCTGGGTTATAGACTGATTAACCTCAATTATTGTCAGAAATCTTGGAATATAGGTTGAGAATTAATGTTTATCAAAGTAATTATGACCTTTACTATCGGTCAATAAACATGGATTACCAAACTTATTTTCGATAGTTATCTTATAAATTCTATGTTTTCCAATAAAAATAGTTTGTCAATGACATTCTAAGATTATCGAGTAATTAACCTGGATTAGCTAGAAGAAGACATGGATTGTCAGGCTTTAATCTTGGATTATCATTAATACTGCCGAATTCTCGGTAACGTAATAGAAGTTATTCTGGAGGAGGTAGTGATGGTATACTTTTGTCCTGCGAAAGAGTACTACCCTTTAAAAACAACTAAGGTGTAGATGAGAGGGAGGATCGCTCAATTTTGGTGTAAAACATGATCCCTAACTTCGTTTGCTTCATATTTGTTCTAAACTAAATATAAAACTCTCCTAAATGCATAGATTTTGGCCATGGTAATACACAACATATTTTATTCCCCAACGAGATGTATATATTTGCCACGCAAGTCATTTTTCGAAAATTGAAAGAGGTGAGACATGCACTCACATCCTTCTCTTTACTACTTGCACCCCTAGTTTTGTGCAGGACATCGAATGGGAATGTTGCCAGTTAATTGCTAACCCACAGACACACAGGGTACCCTGACTGACACACGCTAAGCTTAGTCAGTCAGGTAGAAGGTGGGGGTGGGAGAAAACCGGCAGAGGAATACCACCAACAAAAATTACTGGCAAAGGGATTTCTTACATTTGGAACCCTACGTCTAATTTTCCAGTTGATTTCAGTTGGTCATGTCATGAGATGATCTAAGTGAGCGGGGCATTTCTAGTTACTTGCAGAGGTAACCTACCACCGAAAGATACTGGCATACTTAACTTTATTTGATTACAAACAAAAACTAAGCACGCACATGAGCACGCCAGCACATCGGCCTTTCCAATTGCCCTTTTTCATATTTTGGGCTACGTTGTCAGTAATCGGAAAGACTGTGATGGGCATTGAAATAGGTTACCTTTCCAACTAAGCAAACCCTCTGGACTCCAGTTCTACATAGGAATAAACCAGCCAGCCGATTCAAAGGAGCCTCACGCCAATTCCAAGACCATAAAAAGGAGTCGAGTACAAACCACATGTAAAAGTTGTTAAAATGCATCTCGCCAAGGAGCCTTCGTCTATTAGTCAGACTTTGTAAGTGTGAATGGATCTATGAATATGTACTAATGTACATGTATGCATTATACTTATTTATATTTATGTTTTTTATATATTTTCCTTAGTCATTTGTCTTATTTCGCGCAAGATAAAGAGGGAAGAGTCACTGACACAACCTGAACGGTACCCAAACGAAACTCAGATGAGGTAGGCTATATTTGTACAGTGTGGATGCCCACGTCTGAGGAATTGCTTAATTTGCAACTGTTATCTCTAGCAATTTAATATAATGTGATTGTTTGAAACTAATAAAAAGAACTCTACGAATGGCTAACTGCACTACAGCACAATTATTGTAGTGCCATCTCTACCTGCATAAATTGAGAAACCAACACATTCCATTTCTAGTATGGCATTTAAAATTTAAAACTTAAATGTGTGGCTGAACGTTATCGACAAAGTGTTGCTAATTTAACACCACCACTATGAGTCTGTAATTTCATTTACTCAAGAGTATAAAAAACTTCTAGGTAATACAACTGAAAATATCTGGCTTTTAATCTATGAGTGCTAAGATAATA
>VJOZ01115659.1:0-10883 GCA_009801055.1 Stichopus horrens | reverse complement strand
GCATCAACCAGAAAACACATAAACAAGAGATGCACAACATGAAATCCTTCAATAAGAACAAAAAAAAAAGATGTTTTATATGACTGAAAGTCAAATGGGAAATAGTATGTATTGTCAACTGACATCAGACAACCTACACCTCAAGGTTTCAGACTATGACCTCAAGTGACCTCTGACCTCCATTACAAACAACAGATTACATACTTCTTTAAATGCTACCAGTATTTAAATTTTAGAAGTTCTAGCAGTATTTCCTAAAAGACTGTCAGACTTTTATTCTTATAGGCCAACATGGAAGACAAAGGAATCTCCTACATGCAATTGACAACCCGCACATACACCAAGTTTGAAATTACAGCAACTCTTCCTTCTTTAGATACTGTGCTTGCAATTGGTTTCAAACAAAAGTATAAGCTACACTGACCTTGGGTGACACTCATCAAGAGGTACCAACAGATTTAGTTTACAGTTCCAGTGACATTTACTTTGTCGAGATATCTTTCACCAAAGGTTTTCCCTGTCACTGCCCCCTTCCCTCATACGGTTTTTCTAAAACTCCTCATGTGCAGTTAAAACACTGACCAGGCCTCTGTATGCTGTGTAATATGAGCTACTTTGCCTCTTTTGAATTTGCAGTCTGTCAAAGAACAGATCCAATTGATCATTTTTGCTTACCCCTACAAAAATGGAGCTTTGCTGGGTAATGAGTGACTGCCTTGAAAGTTTTAACACAATACACTGCGAAGTCTTCAAATTTAAACACACTTTAACTGCTGTTAATGCAAACAAACTATGGGCTAGGCTATATCTTCCATTGTAAAAGCTCAACAATGAAATAGTATTGGGAAAAGATCACCTACCATAAAATCTGAAAGAAAACTAAACAATCATCTTCTAGGTATTTGAAAATGAAAATCCCACGACATTTTTGTTGGCCCAACCAAATTCAGACGCTTCTTGAAATCCTAGCCGTCAATCACCTTTACATAAAAACAAAACAAACCAATTGGAATGAGTATGAATATTCATACAGTGCAACAGCGATTCCCCGGTAGCGCTCGCGCAATGCAGAATCATTCCAACACATGTGGTCGGCTATGCATTGATCAATGAAAGCTACGGGTTCGTGTGGTCTTTCTCTGCGATGCGCTTACACGTACACTGTACAAGGCAGTTTCGATCAGCAACCACCGACGATCCTCGCCGCTGTCGAAGTGTTCTCAATGGAATCTACCGTGTCCGGCAAGAAACGACCAGGAAGAAAGCCGCTATGTCTTGATTCAATCCAGCGGAAAAAGAGAAGGGCAGATCGGGCGAAGCAACATTTTGACAGAGGACGGATTCGTATCGGTGCAAATCAGCACAGCAGATGGGCACTCGTTAAGTCCTCTTTGTGTTTGAAGAACGACGGCGAAGTCGCAAAAATGTTACTTGACAGGTATGAGCGATGACATCCGGGTTACAAGCAGAAATTAGAAGCTTACACCCCACCTCCAATAACTAATAGTAAGGCCTGGTTGTTTGAATTGTCGATCTTTGTGGTTCACAAAAGATGAAGACTCCGCATATCAAGAATCCTAAAACCACGTTTGTTTGTTTTGACCATACTGTTAAGTAGCTATTTGTCAAATAGCAACTACCTTAGTCCATGTTTTAATAACCACAATAGCAGCCTCCCCGCTTGACATTTCGCCATCTTCGCTTTCCGCCGTAACATGAAGATGACACGCTAGGCTAAGAAAGTCTAATGCATGCAGTCCGATCCTTAGCACGCCTATTTGTCACGAATTATGACTTGGTCATGATTATTGTCTTGATATGTAGTTACGTGTCTAGCTAGCAGCACCTTTCATTGTGTTGCTATGCTGTCGTTTACATTCATTTTCCTGTCACTGAAATTGGCAAGCAGCTGTCCGTTGGATATTCATAAGTGTCGTCCGCCGAGCGCAGCGCAGAGACTGCCTCCCAGGCCAGCTGTGTAACTGAGCTTGCATAAGACTGGTTTGTCATAGACATCGTCTCTGTCAGCGGAATTAGGCAAAACTGGGGATAAAACAATGGCTTTTGGTAATGGCTAAATCATTCCGCGGAATTTGATCACTGGCAAAATGGGGCATATTTTCAGCTCATATTCTTGCTTGAAAATATTTTAATGTTACCTTTTTCAGAATGTCAAGATTATAAAGACAGAAAAGGATATTCAAGTAGTTGTGCCTGAGTGACATCACAGACTTTTTATAATGCAGTGATCCCTTTTGTAAGAAATATTTCTCTAAAAATTCATTTCTCCCGTACAGAACGTGCAAGTGAAATACAGTTTTATCCATAAGGAGGAAATTACTCCTACTTTTTTATTTCAGTGGAAAATCCCTTTAGATTCTTTGCTGAAGACAAAGTGTCTATGAAATAATGATGTTGTGTGTGTGCATGTATGTGACACCTTTGCATGCAAGCATGATAGGCTCATGAAGGGGAAGGAAGGTGCTCAAGCTTCAAAATTAGTGTGTGGATAGTCCATTGTGATTAAGTTATCCCCTTTGTTTTTCTTGGAGGTGAAATTTCATTTGAGGTCATCAAGTACAAAAACATTGAGGAAGATATCTTGGCTGGATGTTGCTGGATCTTCAGACATTGGTTGAGCTCTTAATAGGTGGATCGCTGTTATTTCATGGAGGTCAAAGGTCACATCAGTATCAGAAAATCAGTAGCTTGTAACCTTTTGATGTTTCAGGAAGACTGAAAAGTTTGAACTTCCAAATTGGTATGGATTGTCCCTTCTTTTCCTTTGTTGCCAAAGGCAATGAAGCAAGAAATTTGTGAGGTTATGATAGCATGTATACATGTGTATGTATGTCTATGAGTGTGTACGTGTAAGTATACTTGGCCGCAGCCGACAAAAGTACCTATTTAATGTTGACATTAAATCAAATTAATGTTAAAGATATTAAGGCTTTTAAATTTGCCAGGTTTTGAATGTTTTTAGTTTTTTACTGTTAGTTCTCATGACCAATATGGACCAGTTTCTGCCTCCTTGCCTAAGTGTGGCCGAGCTTCGTCAGTAGCACATCGTCAGTTGTGGAAGGGGTTTAGATATTCTTAATTGCTTCTTAGCATATTAGTATAAGTATTGTATGAATCTATTCATCATGTTCCAAGAGCCTGTAATCCTTGATAAAGCAAGAAAAGCTTTTAGATTTTAGCCTCCTGTAGGCGAAGGCAGGTTGTTAGAGGAACAGTTTGATGCCATTATTAATGACTTTGAAAGAGGTGGAGTGTGTGATCCAACTATTGGCAGCTTTTGCAGAGACATTTATGTCCAGGAGGCTGTGTGTGCAAAACCATTCACAGGCCTTTAAATATGTGAAAATAGAGGTGTATGTAACTTCTAAAGTTTTACACTTTCAAGTTAAAAAGAAACTTTGCTTTTTAATTAACAATGCATATTAAATTCTCTTTACGTATATAAGGTCTTTTTAATATGGCCTGAGAATAGCAGATTGATTAGGTTTCTCCATATATTTGGTAGGCCTTACTGGATGAAGCCTAGTTGTTTTTCATTTCTAGTCTGCACTACTGTAGTTAGCTATTGGGTTGCATGCATGCTAGTTCCAAGCCACCTGCAGACACATTTTACTAACAATAAATATGATTGGCTGAATCTAACTATTTTACTGGTGATGCCATGGGTCTATTTAATGTCTACATTTTATCAATTTATTGTGTACATTAAGTGGATTTAATGTTAACATTTAATATTCAGTGTTGACATGAATTTGATGAAATGTCTACATCAAATCTATTTAATATCTACATTGAATAATTAATGCAGACATTACATTTAATGTACTGGCATTAAATTAATTTATTGTTTTCATTAATTAGATGTAATATAGACATTAATTGGAATTAAGGTAGACATTACTTGGATTAAATATGTCTACATTAAATAGATTTATTGTAGATATTAAATTGATTCAATATCAGCATCTATATGTACTTTGATTGGCTTATCACAGAACTGCATGATTTAATGGCAACATTAATTTAAATTAATGGCAACATTAATTGGAATTAATGGCAACATTAATTTTGTTTAATGTTAAGATTAAATCATTACATGGTCATTTTATCTGCTGCGGCCAACCGCATATGTGACGCCTTGATTTGTACACGTGTTTTCTCAAGGAGGAAAAAGTACCTGAACTTCAAAGTTGTCTGTATCGTGTCCATCGTGAGTAGATGACCCCTATTGTTTTCATGGAAGTCAAGGGTCATTTGAGGTCACTAGATGTTGAAGTGTAAAAACCAATAAGGAACATACCTCAGCAACAGATTCCTGGATTTTCAGACTGTTACCACTGGTAGCTATTGATAAGCAAATGGAGAGCTGTCATTTTTATGGAGGTCAGACATCATGTGTGGGTTAGTAGAGATTATAGTTTGTAACGTTGTAGACTATCTCACAAAAAAGTACTTTGAACTTTACTTCTTTGAACTTCAAAATTGGTATGTATGCTCCCTTGTTTCCCATAAATAGTCGCAAGGAATTCCCAAAGTCCAAAAGTTGTAAGACTTCTGGTTTCATAAATATTGGCAAGGAATCTAAAAGTGTTTTGACTTTCTGTTTGAAGTATTGATAAAAATGCTCAAATAGGCGGTCATTGTCCGCCTTTTACCTGCAGCGGTGCTTAGTTAGCACTAGTCTTGCAAGAACACTTTGCGGTGAGTATTTAAGACAAAACATATGTGCCGTAAAAGCGCTCACTGCATTGCTGGATGCTGTTGATGTACTGTATGCCAGTGAACATGTACAGACTGACTTCTCCCCAGTAAAAAAAAGTCAGGGAGCTTCAAGGTACAGTATGTTCAACAGTCCCCCCCCCTTAATATTGACTAAGAGCTCCAGATTAAAAGATGATTTATAATTCATTATAATTATTGTATCAGCTCCATCCATCCGATGAATTATCATTTTTCATTGATTCATTTTTCTCTTCTCATTAATTGAGAAATTTAGCTCCATATTTCAAGATTGGGCAGATGAAGCTTGTAACATCGGGGAACGTTTCCGGCCATCAGAGGGGACTTTGTAAAGCCAAAAGTGTTCTGGTATGCCCCGCACTGACCGATGGTGGTGCTCCGCTTTGATAGTCTGTCGAGCAACCACACCCATCACCGCACCTCCAATTTCTTTTCATTCTGCTGCAACCTACTTATACCTGTGCATAAACTGTGGGTTAAAGAGTAATGGCGTAGCATTGAGAATTATGGGTATCTACTATATAGCACTACTTCGAATCTGTTGTGCCCACCTTTGATCACAATATCTATAGCTCTGCCACCGAGAGATTCTGACCCAAGAGAACACCATCGTCCATAATGTTGACTACAAAGGTGGCAACAGATGAGCACCATGTTTTAAAAATATGATCCAATTGCAGAGATCATCAAATTCGCTGAGCCACCACATTTAATTTGAAGCATTCCCCATGGCAGTCACCCCTCAGAAGGACACCACACCTAGCCCCTTTTCTCGCACCTGTAACTCACTTGTGCAACCTTCTCTTCTTTTCTCTTGACTTTCAAGGTTCAGCAATGTTGGCAACTCTGACAATTTTTCTTCAAATTTGTCTTCATTTTGTCAGGTTGTAAGACCATTTTAGTGTAACTATCGTACTAAATAGCATGCAAAATGCCTTCACATTCCTGGCATTTATAGTGGGAACTATTGTTGGTTCTCAGTGACTGGGTTGAGCGGGCCAACACGGTACAGATTGTCGTTTGAAGTCCTCATGTATGCAATATGAAATACTCCTGATCCTGATATAAAAATAAAGCATGGTTCAAAACATAACATTACATATCCCACAATCTTATCACGTTCCCATGCAAACTTTTGCCCATCTTTTGCAATAACATAAAAATGAACAGGGTTTTCCTTTGATAAAGTCGTTTGACTGAAGCCCTATGCTATGTCTACCTTATCACCGTTATCTCCCATTACTAGCCAATGTGAGTGAGTCAGAGTGTGTGCGTTCAGTGGGCAGAAACTAGCGAACAGTGACAGCAACAAAATGAACGAGGATAACAGACGTAATCATATGACACTCCGTTCGCTGTAAACTGTTCTCTGCTCGATGGTATGTTGTGCGCACTGCTCGCCGTTTCAGTTGGCTAACAGTATTATTATCACAGGCATGTACGATGTGGCAACGATCTAGACAAAATGGCTTTTGATGTAATGCAAGTACGTACGTTAGACTAGACTGAGTAATTCAGGAGTAAAAAGTAGTTTGCGAAAACATTAGCCTACATCTGGGTAATTACAAGTGTCTAGCATATGCCCCATTTATATTTTTGAAAAAGTCTGCTCTCAGGATATTGTAAAAGGGCTTTAAATTGTGACTTGTGTAGCTCTGCCGGAACAAATTGTGCTCCATTTTTGGCTGACGTCACATCCTTTTATGACATATGTCATTATCGATCATTTTAAATTCAAGAACGTGACCGCTATACACTGCCTGAGCTGTGTAACGGTGGTTCACGTACTGACTGGTACGTGTAAAGCGTTTCAATGCACAGTTTATTAGCTGGCACACTGAGTGTGGCAAGGCTTTGACTCAAGGCGAAAGGCGTCTTGTTCAGTTCTGTATAGTGAAATCGCACACTTTTGTGAATGAAATAAAGTTTGGGTAGTATGGAAGATTCTTTGGAAAAGCCCAATGGCGATGATTCAGGCCCGCCAAAGAAACGTGTAGCTAAAAGTGCTACTGTCGCCAAGGTTCAACTGAAAGATTCTTTTGTTGAGTGGACCCGTCAAAAAACGATTTACGAGGGTCGGAGAAGGCAGCTACAGGTTTCATCACATTTTAGTCATAAAGATCTAAAAGTTTCTGTCTCTCACGCAGAATTCGCCACACACCTCCTCGAAGTCCATGGGCAAGCCTGTTACTTTTGCAGGTAAGAAGGGCAGAATTAAGGCGCAGGCTGGCGCACACTACATGAAAGACCGGTGAATCGATTTGATTATTCTTTGATTGATCTTGATTCTATCGAGAAAAAAAAAATCACACCAGAGAAATGTTGCCAGAAAGATTGTTGTTGTTCTCGCTGTAGGTCAGTCCCCTCAAAATGCTTTGAAATCGTGTGCTAGTTGATAACACAAGTTTATTGGCTGAAACTCAAAATATTTGTGTGTGTGTGTCTTGTTTTGTTATCGCAAATTCGAGATGATACTAAATTACATGTTTTCTTCTTTGGTGAGTTTATGGTGTTATATGCCATATGTCAGTTCAATGTGAAAGCAGTAATTTGCCTTTGATACCGAGCCGCAAGTGAAATCAGTTTGCATCCAGAACTTTCGTTTCATTGAACAAGCATTTTGAAACATACAGTTTTGAAAAAAAGAAATACCCATAAAACACTATAACCACCACAGCTCTTTCACAGTGCAGTTAGCGAAGTGGCGAGAATTTGTTGTAACTGCGACGATGGTGTCATCGACTTCATAAAAAATATCATAAATGTTTTGAGAACTTGTATAGTGCGTTCCCTGTCTGCTTAATTTGTACCTTTGAGTATCAGTTACCATTTTGCCGCCCGGACAATGTTGCACAGCGGAACCTCTAATCATATGCACGGAGATTCACTGCGGCGAACAAACTGTTGGTTCGTACGTGTTTATCGCACATGCACTGTATTGTATCTATATTAACGCTTGGCATTCACCGTTTGCATACTGTAGCGTAAGTATACGACAGCACTTAACACAGAAAATGGCGATCGACACATCGCAAACAACTTTTGAAGGCCTGCAATCGAAGCTCAGAACGTTAGGGCATGGGAAGCGCTCTAAGGGAAAATACATGTCTCTGAGGAACCTTACCCCCGAGGAAAGGAAGGCGTGGCGAACGATGCAAAAGAGACAACACAATGATACCCGGATTCGACTTGGAGATCAACTGCAGCGATGGGGAAGGTTGAAGGACGCATTAGGTTTGAGGAGGGATTCAGAAGTTGCGCAGATTTTGCTGTCCAAGTGAGAAATAAATATTTTTGTTTCCGACGTGTCATGTATAGGTAAAGGCATTGTCATGAAGGGGTACGTTAGCTATGAAATAATAGTTCTTGAGTGACTACAGAGACATGCTTTGCACTTTCGCCCTAAAATTGTAAATTCCGTCGAATTATGATTTTTTTTTGGAAATGCATGTCTGTTGGAATGAATAGTCCACGGTTTTATTCGGTTCACCCGTAGTCATCACTGTTCTCCAATTTTTTTCGATAGGAGCAAAACCTAAAAAAATATATCAACAATGGAATACGTTATCAAGTTAATAATGTGTCTTTTGCCATGCCGTATTTAGAGATCTCGGTGAGTCATGTGCGAATGAAACAACTCGGATCGAAGACAGAAGAGTTGTTTAAAGTTCGGAGTGTGATGAAACGACGAAATTTATCAAAGCCAGCAAATTACACCCAACTGGACATATCCTGTGTGAATCGACCATTAACCACTTGCTTGATCCGACTTCAAGTTGGTGCAGCCACATAGGCCCAAGTCAACCCGATCAGAATGGTTTTTCGTCATTCGGTCCAAAATCTCAACCCAGTTGAAAGGAATCACATGCAGACCGACGTTTCGCGGTAGGCGGCTTACCGCGTAGCATTTTGGAAAATTCTTTCAGTTCTCACGAAGCTACATGGGGGATGTTGTGAACTACATCAACAGCAGCATAGACAAGCTGTTCGGTTTTCGTCACTCATGCGGTGGAATGTTACGTAAGACCGGTTCGGTGAATATCCGTGTTGTAGTAGCTCCATGGTTCGAAAACACAACCGGGGTGGTATGACTTGCTGTAACAAGTCAGTTTACCCAGGTTTACCTGGGCGTGAAGTCTGGACTCTGATTCAAAATTAGTACCGAACTCTGAATTAGTATAAATGAGTCCAAAAGTTGCGAAAGCGCAGTTTGAAGTAACTCGGTTTGGCTCTTGACGGATAATGGAATATATTGATGTAAGAATGGTGCTCAGTAAGCTCTATATGCTAGCATACGTGCAGGCAGAGCTAGAGGAGGTGTTCCGGCCTGTCAACTCAGTGGAATACTTTGAAGTTATCCCTTAAACACAGAAGTAATGTTTGGCCTAGGCCTACATATTTCTGTGGCCTTTACCGTCTGACTTATTAATGACTAATGTGGGTGGCCGTGTGCATTGCAAGTAGATTGCATCGAACTTATAGTCACGTAACATAGTCGATTGGATATCTAAGTGTCAAGCTTTCAATGACTGACTTTAGGTGTTTCTGTGTTTGTATTGTTGGCTGTTAACATTAGGCTACCATGACCTCTGCTAATCAGCCTACTTGTGTGCAAACTACTTGTGTGCTAACTGGATGCTGAGACTGTACTGGGCTGAAAGCAAAGGAGGGTTGTACTCCTGACTCCCTGTGAACATTCAGTCCGTCACAGTTCCTAGGCTAACTATATGCTAACTAGGTATATGCAGTGTCATCGCATCTTAGTATTATCCAGATGGCGGTGGTCCCACACTAGCACCTAAAGAATGAAATCAGTTGTAAATATTGTGTGATTGAAAGCTTTAACA
Source organism: Stichopus horrens (assembly GCA_009801055.1). Taxonomy (NCBI): domain Eukaryota; kingdom Metazoa; phylum Echinodermata; class Holothuroidea; order Aspidochirotida; family Stichopodidae; genus Stichopus; species Stichopus horrens. Next base: position 1,275 of record VJOZ01115659.1, on the reverse strand, counting down.
GAACCATGAATGGCAAGAATCATTGATGGGCAATATGGAAAACAATTTTGCCCAAAATAACACTAAGCTGATTCCAAAAGGGGAGGTAATTTGTCGACAACTTTTCTTCATGTATACTGTAGGGCTATAGGCCAGGTCAGACCTGTCAACTCTGTGTTTTATTGGGTTTTGTCCACATATCCCACCCTCCTGGTTTCAAATTCTGTGGTAATCTCCCGGTTTTTGAAGTCCATTTACAACATTTCTGAAAACACACAAAACAGTACAAGACTTATTTGAGTAATTGGCCATTAGTGCACTGAAAATAAGATTGTTCTTTCCAAATTTTCAACAGTCACTCATATGGTAGATTAGTAATAATTTCGTTAATTAGTTAGTCATTAATTAGTAAGAAAAGTACTGTTGGTCATCAGTTTATAGCAGATGTGCATACACAAGGGCATACATATAGCTGCAGTGTAGGTTGGAAGTTAAAATTCCATAATAGAAGCCTAAACTTATGAGTTTTGCACTGACTTTACAAGTTTACATACATAGCAGGCTGCAACAAAACATCAATGAATTTTGGGGATGATTTTTTTTCCCTTCTGCATCTATTAAACAGTGAATAATGAAGACAAAACCAATGCAAGCATTAGCCCATTCATTACATAGTTGTTGACATCTGTGCGAGAGAGTCGGTTAACCGTTCAATCATCACACTCCTAGAAGTTACTCATAAACCGGTTTATTCTTGGACCAGTTAGTTACCCCACCTTGGACCTAGGAGTTATGGCTCTCATATCACAGGTGGTGACTCTTTAGGGCTGGTAGTTCATAAATTTCTAGTTTTAGTTACTTTAATTAGGTCACCCAAGGTTGCATGCATAGAGAGTCATTTATACACTGTGCCACTGATTTGAATGTGAGGACCATTTTGCCCCTGTACGACAGCTTTGAAAGGCTTCTCAAGTTCTCATAGCAGCAGGTGATGTCCAAAGGTTGATTTCACGATTAATAACACTTGCTCAGTCATCACCTTTTGGAAAAGTTTCTAGCTCTGGCTATGCAAACAATTACCGGGAGGGTGGATGGGGTGGGTTAGTGCACCTTTACCTTGTTAACACCATATCTTGAGAAAAATAATTCTGAGAGTTCTTACACTTACTTTGTGTATGCCATGTAGCAGGTAGGGGAACCCTATTGATTTTGGTGGAGGTTAAAGGTCACCAGAGGTCAAACACTGCAAATCTTGTTAACACTACATCTCAACTTAGGAATGATGGATACTTTTCA
>VJOZ01115515.1:0-11814 GCA_009801055.1 Stichopus horrens | reverse complement strand
TATATATATATATTTTTCGACAAAATATATTGTTGTTCTTTACCTTTAAAGTCTGCCAACGTCAGATCATATACAATAAAAAGTTGTAAAATGGCTTTTCGATTTCGTCCTTCTCTGTTTCTTTGTCACTCTTTTTTTAATTAATATAAGTATGAAGCAAAAAAGTCTAGATCGCAAACATATAGTACCTGGATAGCTTAGACTACTCTCACTTGTTAATATTAATGGTTAAATTAAAAGATATAGACGAAGTTGTTCACTTTGCAGTGGTGTGTATTGAGGTAGGGGAGGGGATGTATGTGTGTGTGTGCAAGTGTGTGTGGGTAGATATTGAAGGTAACCATTAGACACAACTTTAACTCTTCTTTTTCTATTGGCTAGTGTTAACTAAAGTGTTTGTACATGTGGAGTATGATCGGGGTCTGAAGTGACTCTGGCCAATTATAAACATTCTTTTCAGCCTGTTGAATACAGAACGAAAACAATTTGGACACAAATTTGTTCAAGGGAGAGATCAAGTTCCTATTTTATATTGACCATGGGAAGGAGATCGTTACGCTATATTTACTATTCAATTACGTTAACGTGCAAAATAATTTGAAACTTCCACAAGGATTATTTGATGCAACGAACAAATAAACGGAATGGGGGGGGGNNTTCTTCCTACGTAGTCTCTCCCTTCACCGACTTTCTGCAAGAGGTAAAAAAGCATCAACTGACTTATAAATGTATAAATCAAACTACTTAAATCCCCCTGCCTCTCTCCTCCTTAAAACTATACTCATCTCTCTCAACTACAGATTTGATGCATGTGTTTTTATTTCCCCACGGTGCCAACTAGTTCGATAAAACACCATCATGAACGGATTGCATTTAAGACGCACTGTTAACCACTGTACGTGCATGATAGTCATTATAGTATAAAAGATACCCTTTAGCCCTCTGTTATGTTGACTTAGTAAGCTCAGTGTGCATGTTGGGATACTCTCTCGTTGTACATTAAAAGGGAGAGACTACGTAGGAAGAATCCAATTACAGATGGAACTTTGAAATTTCCGCTGTTTTTAACCAACAGAAATAACTACTTGTCAACAAGCTGCCTAACAGCTGTTAGGCTGTATGAAGCAGCACTATCTGTGTAAGAAGTCCACTTCCCTGACTATGCCAAATATGACATGACAGCAAATTGTCAAATTGAAGAGAGTTACGGCGCTCGCAATAAACAGAGTTCATTTAGTTTTTATTTATTAATTTTTTTTTTTGTCATAATACAAGACTGTGCACTTTTCGGAGGAGATTTTTCTTTAAGAAAAATGGTTTAAAAACCTAAAGAAGAATGAAAGTATATATCTCTAACATGCATTCAACGCAACCCACAGTGTGTCTATTAGGATTACGAAAATAGCCAGGCTACATTAAGATTTCAACTCTTCATTCTACAGACATCCACTACGTATGATGCATAACTGTTTGACACGTTACGAATACGAAATGTTTAACATATGAATTGTTTAATACGTGATACTGATTTTTGTAGGCAAACAAATTTTTCAAAACAATGTAGGGTAGACAAGGCCAATTTTCGTTCATGCGTTGCTTTTATGTCTCATGTTTGTGCTCTCCTCACTGTTCTACTAAGCCTAACTTCGCAACCGAGGATTTTTTTTTTTAGGGATTTTTTTCGCTTTTTGGTTGGGAGGGACCCTGTACTATTTAAATTCTTCAGAGGATTTTTGTAGTGTCCTTCCTTTGAGAAATCCAGTCCTAAGTCTTAACCTTTAATAATCATAATATGAAACTGCAATTAAACAGAAAAAAGGGCGATTCAATGGGAAATATAAGAGAGCACTTAGTCGGGGACAAAGTCTGAGATATGTATCGTCGGATAGCGATATAGACGATGTCATTGATCACATTTCAATACTGAGAAGAAACTAAATGGAATACTCTCTGCTACCATTTTGAAACTGTTAAAAAAGCTTCTCCGAACAGATCAAAACTGTGCCGGTGCACTGATAAGATCAAACGGCAGCTTCGAACGTTTCCTGAACTCGTCCAGTCTGTTTTCCGGTTTGTGATGCCTCTAAGAGATGGTAATTCACACTTGTTTAATAGGAAAGCAATGCAAGTAACCTATCATGATGAAGATCTATCCAATGATGCATGCAATTATCACTCCTGCTGGGCATGCTCGTCATAGTATTGTCGCAAACAGCGACAACCAACGCCCCCCCCCCCCCNNNNGAAGATAGTCGGAAAATATGAAATACCATCTGGTGTTTATCATATCACAGTTAGCTAAATATTGCACCAGATTTCGTTTAAGGTTATCTAGTAGCAGTCGAAAATTTGTTACTAGAAGACTCAAAAGAAAGAAACTCTGTCATCACCAAACAGTAACATTTGTTGGATGAACTTTCCTGGAACTTAAAATTTCTAGGAAACAGAACAATGACCGACTTCAAAAATTTGCAAAGTATTGCACCAGATCTAAGGATACCTGTCAGCTGGAAAATTTCCCAAACGTAGAAGGGACCGTGACCGCATGTACTCCTACCCACCCTCACCCTCGGGGAAATTTCACCTAGACAATTTCTCCAGCTTCGGACAACCTTTCTCGGAAGGAGAATACCCTCCAGGGAAAGCTCACTCCTGAAGATCCATACGGAAATGGTTAGGGGTTAAAGAAGGGTTCGGGAAGTCACCAGGGCAAGTGTCCAGGGGCAATTGTTCGGAGGGGACACCCAGTTCCCCGTACATTACTTTTCAAGCCAGAGCTCACTCATCTCTTTCTTTTGACAGTGATTCATAGTCATGGTTTTTTCCCTTTTTTCTCATATATGTTTACGATATTGTGCCTGATTCGTATTACTTTCATGAGCACGCGACTGTACATGTGACTAAACATGAATTCTTGATCCCCGGTTCCTCTATCTATAGCGAAGTTGAATGCACACGATATGATGTGACCATTCACAGGGCGTATCATATCGAAAACTTCATCAGGAAGGTGCCTCTCCTGACAAATTTGGGTGACTATAGGATGTAATTAGTCAGTAGATTAGTCAATGATCACAAACTTAGTCAGTGGATTAGTCGGAACCATAGCTCGGACTACTCTACTGACTAGTTTGTGGCCACCGACCAATCAAATTACATTCAAGTTAGTCAAATTTGTCAGAATTTGTCCGAAGAGGTACCATCCTGATTTGTGTAAGTTTTCGGTGAGCATGAATACATGTCGTATTTCAGAGTCAGTGTATCAACGTAACAAAGTGTAGTCAGTGCTCTGTGACCGTCAATGGAACCTATATATCCTTTGCTCTGCCTAGTATCAGAAAGAGAGCCTTTATACCAGAACAAGGTTAAGACACAATCACAATAATCAAATATCTGATCAAATCATCAAAAAGATGAAAAGCCTGCTCTGGGTTCTAAATTTAGGCCAACAACCTTAATCATTGATCACGCTATGAAACAACAACAGTGGACGCACTAAACATGACGTTGTACCATTTCAAAAGCGTTTAAAGGAGCACGAAACTCTGTGAATATCTTCATGAAATAAGCAGAAGTGTTTGACCCAGCATTCATCTTGACTTTTGATTGACAAAAAAAAATATTGCTTCTTACTCAAGTTATAGCGACACAGTCTTGAAATTCTGTAAGGTGCTGCCATTGTGCTGCGATTTTTGCCTCAGTTGAATAAAAGCAGATTTTTTCTTCTGTCAAATTCGAATGTCACGTAACCCCAATAGAAGGAACCGAAGGTATTTCTTTGTTTCCTTTACACTGATAATTTTCATACATGATCATCATTCACTTGTACACATTTTTTGTTGAGTTACTGAGGTGTATCATATACAATGATCAAAAATTTAAATCTACGCGCAACTGTTAAAACTATTCGATAATAGAGTAACAAAGAAAAACAAAAATCTTTCCATTACAAGTGGTCAGGCTATGACATCACAATCTCGGCATCGTTCTTGTTGATTTTTTTTTTTATGAATATTTCAAATCGCAATATCTTGATATGTAAACGACATGTGAAATTTGGCCGATGATGTATTCACAACATCTTAGTCCGTCAATTAACAGTAATATTTCATTGTCCAACGATGTGACTTTTGTCCTCCTCTGAATGAACCATGCATGTAGGGAGTATGAAAATGTTATCTGTCGTTCACAAAGGCCAACTGAAAGAAAAACAAATAAGAGGTAAATTGTCGGAACAAATTAATTGCCATTCATGAGCCTGTTGTTGCACGTTATAAAAGTTCGTGACGACTGTTAGATGACTGTCAGAATATTAAACATGACTTTCAATTTGATGTGATTAAAAGAGATACAAGTTTCATTACATACAATTAAACTGATGGTAAACAGCAACCAGATGCGGAAGTAAGTTTAGCCCATCGGTTTCAGGTTGAAACATATGCACGTGTTATGTTGAACAGAATCGGTACAAATAACTTTGGATTCGTGGAAACAGTAATCGGATCAGGTTAGTCCCAATAAAAAGTCTTTGATAATTCTAGCAAATTGAATTCACTCCGAATGAACTTAATTACTTTATCCTTACAAATCCTTACAAATTCAGATCCCCCCACCGGTGATGATCCTACGCTGATAATTGAGACCCATCTTAAGTCTCTGGAACAAACATTTATGAACACCCTATAAAAGTTCTACTAACAGCGGTATCATCATGACAAACCTACAACGTTGTAGCAGAAAGTCTGTAGGAGAAAATTTTGACCGATTTAAAGAAAAAAAAGGGCCATTGGACTAGCATGGGATTTAATTGGGCACTACTAACAACGTACTATCATTAAGACAGACCAGCGAGATTGTACATGATAATCTGTAGGAGGAAAAGCATTTAGCAGAATTTTATACAACGGATCAGATTATTTTTTCCCGTATCAGGTTCTAACAAATACCGAACTCTGAAATGGATGGAAGTGAAAACACCAATGGAACAGTTTGTTTTCCTTATCTCATTTGTATTTTGCTATGTTTTCAGACTATGTTGTGGTCGTTTGGTGACAAAGAAAGTACTTTTTTAGCTCAAACTATCCTGTGATAACAATTGCGATTGTCAAATAAGCCGTGAAATAAATCGCAGGTTTCCTTCTTAGACGCTTTTGTAGTGAACACTCGTATACTGTAACGATGAGGTAACAAGAAAGAGATATGGTCAAGTTTAGTACGTAGTTCTTGTTTACAGGAAGCAAATGAGAATAAAATTGCTTTCATTAGTCTATTTGAAGAGCCGCTTAATGTCGTAACACGAAGTAGTGTAGACTCTTCCCAGTGGACCATGACGATTTTAAATGTACACTTCGTAAACTTTTAAAGTGAACGTTGTTTTTTTTTTCTTTGAGGTATCAATCGACCTGATGAGGCAAAACTGTAGTGTGTTTGTTACGAACTACTGTAAAGGCTAAAACGAAACGAGAATCGTTATGGATAATTGCCCATCGCAAATGTACATGTGGGTTGCGGCGTAAAAGAAAAGTGACTTAGGAAATTCTCTGTTAACAGCTTTGTCAATTCTTCACTGCTAATGTCCTTGTGGCGGCTGCCTTTTTCAAAGCAGTAAGCTGGATGAAAAATGAGAAAAAAACTGTCCGCCACGAAGGGGCTTAACAAACGGCCTACTAAGCTTGGAACTAACGTCCGTACGAGGTGGAGGGGAGGGGGGTGGGCAATAATCTGTCAAATGGCTTCTGATGTCAATGTCAAGTCCACATCTATCCAACCCCCTAGCTCGTGCTGGGCTATAGAACATACTTAATATAGCCATTTGACTAACTTCGCTACAATATATAGTAGTATATTGTACAATCAGCTGTCATTTTGGTTTCTTTGACCACGTGATCAGTTGGCCACTGTAGGCTGGTCTGAATCATCAGTGTATTACGTCACAGGTACGTTAGTAATAAACCTGCAGTGCACATTTGTACTTGGATGAGTCTTGTTAATGAAGCTGTCAGTCGATAAAACGACAGATGGGTTACCGTGATACATATAAACGGTAACATACTCACATCAAGGCAGTCCTTGGGACTTTTTTTGAGTGATGTAATTACAACCGGAAATCCGCCTGCACGTTGGCAATGACACAAGGTTGGACATCTGCAGTAGGTCGAAATTAATACCACAGTTTAAGATCTGTTGTCAAATATCTCATTTTAAAATAAGCCTCAGCATGAAGAGACTTCATGGAGCATAATCAGCATACATAGCCTAAATAAAATGGTTAGCGTGCATACTGTTTCATGTAGATTTGCCGAGGCCATTCCCAAAAACTATAAAATGGTAGTACGCCACCATTACTAGGCACGGCTTTCGTTCTCTTGCAACATATTAGTCTCTACTAGGAACCGTGTAAGCAAAAAAGGGTCTCCCGGTTTTGAATGAGATTTTATACCTTCTCTCAAATTGAATCCGACTTGTCTCGTTAGTAGCAATTAAATTTTGTTTATATTACCAGGGTCTGCAATCGTCTGTGGCTTATGAAAAAAAAAAAAATGTGCCTGCCAATAGCTGGCTCTGGCAATAGATCCCTGTTGCACATTTGTTACATTACGAATGTCGACTACATTATCATGTCTGAAGGGCGATGATCGAATGTTGACTCATATCGAATGTGAGGATCATGAATCACTATGTTCCTTGCTTGCAACATACAATGAGCTTTCATATGCTGCTGTTGCAATTGCAAACTGTACATATTGTTTTTTGTTTTTTTTTTCTACACATGTGTCCTTCTGTAATTTATGAATCGCCGGTATTCGGAGTGTTTTTTACGTAGGATACTAGCCTTGAACTACTCTGATAAACATGTTTGCAAGTTTTTTCTTCGGTCAATTAACTTATGTACATGCAGAGAGCCGCCACCACATTATGCTTGCAGCTCAGAGTCTCATAGTGTGTAATGCCAGCCTGTATATACCTAAACACAAGCATGTATGGGTTAATAAATTTTAAATCAACGTCACAAAGCAAGATCAAGGTTTGCATTGAACGTACTTAGATCCAGCATGTTAAACCTTACCCGTACCGCTGCTCAGAACTGTTGGGGGTAAATATATTTTTAACCTTTTGTGCCTCATACTACTCCCAAAACTCAATGAATGCAGTGTAGGTATCCCTCCCCAGCAACTGCCTGCCATTTCTTCCACCCCCCTCCGCCACGAGGGGGGGGGGAGTTGTGAAAGAGAAGGGAAAGCTGTGCAGTGAGTGCTTACGTTACGATACCTACAATAGAAGTTGGTTGGTTTTTACACATCAAGACTTATAATCTGTGAAGAAGTTACGTTGTGACTTGAGCATGACTAAACTGATGTACTGTTTACTTAAATGTTATTTTCCTTCAAATAAGTTATTAATAATTGGATATACCACAGCATCAGTAAGAGGCTTAATTACTTCTTTTGTTTACGTGCATTCTAATTGCATGTTTATCATGTAACGTCTTATCTCGGATTCGTATATCGGCAGCTGTCAAACCCTTGTTGTGCTACATGAAGTCGTTTTTGTTTATCGTAGAGAGAAAGCTTACATACCTGCTACGTGACTATTCATGCATACGCATTACTTTGTCAACCTTGTCCGTATGTAAATATTCCCTCTGTACTTCAGTTTGCATCTTAGATTGTGAAACGTGATAACACTGATATACACACGTAAAATCCTTCAAAATGACACGTTGCTTGGATATATATAAAAACGTACACTATGGTTTCAATATATAAGTCAATAAATACATCAGTATTGCTATTAGAAACGCACAAAAAATGTGAAAATTTTTCTTATAAAATAAATACTTATGTTATTTCTGTGAATAATATAGGATTGCAAATTGACTGTAAATTAGCCTACAATTAAATTTTAACGTGCAGTTTATATGTGTTACATATATAATCTCGTAATGTCTAGATCACTATCTAGAGCTGGTCGTGCATCCCTTGAAATTTTTATGACATTCACGAACACACAGACAATGGGCAGTACATTGTCGTTGTACTTATACAGGGGTGAAGACGAAGTTGATAATGTTAATTTTCAACATATTTTCCTTTGTTTTGGTAACATCATGTGAGCACGTAACAGTCTTATTCTTACCGACGTTTTATTATTTCAATTCCTTTTTTATTGCCGGTGTGTGAGTGGGCCTGACTTTAATTTCCCTTGAGTCAAAATTAATCAAAATATATACTCATGCAGTGTATATCTGTCATATGACGGTGATATCACAATTTAAAAAAAAAACCACTAAGTTCCATTAAGAAAAGCAAATGAACTTTCGCTTGTTGTTTGAATTTATGACAAAAATATAGAAATTAAAAGACATTTTTTTTTATTCAAAATCAAGTATCAACTCATTTTGTGTTTCCTGTTTCTTCAAGTTTATAGGTGATATAGAAAACCATAAACGAAAAAGCTTCGCAGGGGATTTTTCCGAGGTCTCGTTGTCAAGGCAACCGATCAATAGTAAGTCAGGCCATAACTATTGTCTCTTTTGATGGCAAAACAACATAAAGTTCTTCTAGGTGAAGAAACCAGCGTGGATATATATAGATATGAATCGAATATTCACCGCTTGGCACAAATTTACAGTTGCCATGGTGACATCAATCAAATATTTTCTACGCGAAGTGTGTAAAGGATGAATTTGAACAAGGTCGAAAACAAACTGAGCGTGTGCTGAACATCATGTCGTTTACACTAATTATGACCTATTTAAGTGACGACCCAGTCATTGGTAATCAGCATAGCCTACGTACTATAAAGTCGCAATTACAGTTTTGAAATTCTGTAAGAATTGTCAGAATCACAGGGTCGGTAACGACATATATGTATTTGCTTTCTGGTTGAAATAAAATCAATTCATTTTCGAATTAATACAGCAGGATATTCGATTTACTAACTCGCGTATAGCCTAACGTGAGATTAAGAGATGGGCCTATACTTGTCACTTGCAAAGAGTCGACCATGTAGCCTACACGGATAGAAGATTAATCTTCGTCAAGTGCATCGTTATATACACACACTGGGTTCTACCGGTATAGAGGGACAGTCGCAGTAATNNAAAAAAAAAATGTTCATCCATTCATTCAATACTGGATGTACTTTTTTGGTCAAATTGACCAACTGCAACTCAGAATGTTCCATTATTCTGTTCAAATCTGCCCAACCGATGTTATGTATAGGATCGAATCAATGTACGCATAACGTAACTTACGGTTCCCAAACAACATCGAATGAATGGCACCACCATAAACTCGAATATTTTCAAATTAATTCGAACTTAGCCTAAATTCGGTTTTAATAAATAAAAAAATTGACTGATTTTCGCTGTGGTCCCAGTCGTCAAATACTTCCACCAATAAATGTACATCTACCCGGCGACAATTCACGAATTTGTGAATGTTACTGTTCTTTCGTGTTACAAGTACAACTAATTCTCGAATTTTGTACACAGTGACCAACATCCAAAGCACCAGTTCTCATAATAAGGTTCTATGGTCCAACCAAGGAGGTTCTTAGAACCTTCTTGGTTTGACTGTTGCATTAGTAAAAAAAAAGAAAACCTTTAACTCCAGTCTGAGTCATTTAACACAGTTAACAAAAGACACGTGACATCTTCCTGCTTATAAAAGGGAATTTTGATGCATAGTGTGCACTGCTTAGTATAATAAGAGAATATCGAACTCAATAGGCACGTTCAAGTCAATGGCTTTTGTTAATTCACAATAGGCCTATACAGCCAGATCTTCTACACAATGGTCCATAGCTACCACATAGAGGTGATTAAGTCCACTCAGTCAATTTTTTTTTATTCCAACCAAACTCTCTTGATGTAGATTGCTTGTCAAGCAGTAAATTTTAGATTTTCAAGCGATTTCGTTTATCAAGTTGTAAGCCTATTATTCTTTGTGCTCGCACGGGTTTTTCCTGTGTGTGAAGGCTATATGCTATTGAATAGGGTCACTGATTGTGAATTTATTACTGAATATAGTGACGTAATTATTTTTCGCGTTATGCTTTTGTTTCATTTTAATTTCTCAACAAGCTCAAAATAGTGTTATTACGATGTATCGAATAACTTTGGCTTAGCCATGGATGGTGTAGCTAAACGGTATTCGGCGGAAGGGTTCTAATAAAAAAAAAAAATTATATTAGGCGATAACCTTTTGCAAACAGCGGTGATAGTGTAAAATCAATGTACCCAAAGGGCCTTCTTGCCCTTGCAAGGCCTTGGCGCTGAACCGAAAGGGCGGAGATGGGGAAGGGGTGAGGGAGGGGTGAGGTAGGGGACTGGGGGACAGGATGTTATGATCTGAATTGAAGGTGCTGAATATGCATTTATGCAGTTCAACAGATTTTGCCTCAACCTCTTGAGTTGAATGAATGAGAGAGTAAATGAATGTTTAATATAATCGGGCCTATTATAGTACGTAAATAAAAGAGTGTGCTTAATTGTTCATACGTATTCACCGCCGCTACACATGAATACAAAACAAAGTAAACACGTGGGACAAAACAGATAAAGTAAACATAAGAAAATAACCACAAAGGAAACAAAAGAGGCAAATGGAACGCACAAAATGTCAAATGATACGGTCGTTCATAATAAGATATTCTGGGGGGTATTTTTGTAAGGAACTGCAATGTTTTACAGTGTTTACCACTGATGGGTGCCATGAGCAAGGTGTTCCAAACTTTCGTTGACAAATTAACTTTTTTTCAGGGCACCGATATGTATTATTTAATCCATTCTAACATTGCCGGTATCGTTGAACTTCACGCCGTGAGTGATTGAACACAGTGTATCGTATAAATGCAGACAAAATTTCAATTTACCCAAACGTTGGCAATTTGAACATGAAAGCCACCTTGGTCAAACTGAAAACAGGATTTCATGGAATTCTCAATCCTGCAGTGACCGGGGAAAAAATGCCATCTGTTAAAAACAAGGAATTAAGACGTGGAAAATGATGCAGATAGCTTATATTACAACATTTATCAAGTTTACCCCAAGAAAAGAGTTAATGAAGCAAAATTTAGTTTATTTGAGAACTTTTGTGAAAGGAATAATGAAGTAGACGAGGTGAGAGTATCGATGGAATTAAAAAGAAAAATCCTTGGAGTAATTTTGACAAATTTTCGAGGGAGATATGAATTTCAGGACCTTTTTACTCACACTGGCAAAAAAAAAATTAAAACTTCGATGCACTACTTAAATAAAATTACAGCCATAAACACCAATGGAGCAAACCTTAAGATTCCATGAATGAAGTCTACCCATGATGTTTCATCTTACTTTAGAGAGTGGTACCGTTACCATATGTGTCATGATTAGGCAACAGAGACCACTGCATAAAGGAGTTAATCCATAATTGAAATTAATATCGGTGTGCTATTATTTCTCTGACCTTTCTCCAACTTCCATAACATCATAATGCACTCTCGACGTAGCAGTCGTTCGTCCGCTTGGTCATAGCCTATGAAGTTATAATAACAAATTGTTAATATATGTAACAAAATATGTAGCGAATATGTAACAATGTTGTATAGGCTAACTTTAATCCATTACTGTTTTTTATGTGAGGGGGTTTTTTACCTCCGTTAATTAGTTTTCAGCCGAAGATTACTATCATCTGATTTACGTATATGTGCATCCTATTTACTTTTAGTTTCGTGACCTTCTTAGTTTCTTCGTACAGGGATGGCAACGTAAATAAGCTCTTTGGAGGCTTCTTGTTGTTACTCCTAAATCTCCTTCAATTCTGTACATAT
>VJOZ01115373.1:0-10767 GCA_009801055.1 Stichopus horrens | reverse complement strand
TAAATGAGTTTCAAAGAAGAACAAGGACTTTTTGCAATAATTTGCCAATGTTACATGGCATTTTGGTAACCTTGAGGGAACTAGAGATCTTTCTTGAAGAGGAAAGCCACCTTTCTTATGGCCTTCACAGCGCCTCTTCGGTGGTCATCCCCACAAGGCTGCCGCTCCAAAGGGCCTGAAGGCCATGGTCAAACATTCCTTTCACAGAGCCCTAAACTTGATGAAGTTAATATTGATGGCCATTGGTCCATAGGTCACTGCACTCATTGTACCACAAACTACCAGAAGGGTGTCCAGTAACATGTTTGTTTGCAGTCCATCTACACAGCTACTTGCGATGGCAGCGGTGTTTCTCTTTCAATTAAAAGCTCTGCATCAGCCAATCGCCTTCGAGCTTTGAAACTGATCAGGATGACTATGATTTTTACAGGACAGAAGGGACTTTGCTGCCAAAGACAGCAGATCTTAGTTTTTCGCAGCAAGTAGCTGAACGAAAGAACTCATCCACTACGAGGGGTACCTTTCTTCAAACAGCAATATCTTGAGTTAGGACCAAACAATGGCACAGGTGCTTGCATTGGAAAATGATTTTCTTTCATTTAGGAAAAGCTTCAATTGTCAGGAAAACTTTAACTTTAACAGCTCGGAAATGCTGACATTGCAAGTAACATTGACAGCCCACAAAAACAAACCTAACAAAAAAGTGCTTGCAACAAGTGGTTGCGGAATATCCGCAAATGACTGTGTGTATCTTTTTATGTTGCAGGTTCATCAACAATTCAGGTTGGATAGCAAAACTTAGTGAATAGATTCTCAAAAGGATCACACCCTGATTTCCCTTACGGTAAAACTGAGGCTACGAGCCACATGGTTAGTATTAATACTCGTGCACACTGTCCTGCTGTGGTGATAAAATGACTGAACCTACAATTTGGATAATACCAGTTAATTCACTGTGCTGATACAATAATTGGGAGGATGGTGGGAGAGAGCAGGGAGCGGGAGAGAGGGAAGATGATTAAAGGGGTCGGGTGTAAAAAAAAAGAAAAAAGTTTGAGAAGCTCTGTGTTAGATCATCACTGGTGTGTTTGGTGCTGTGAAATGTGCTTTAAAAAAGAAGAATGAATTGATGTAATGTTACAACAGTGAATAATTTATCCAGTACTGCATCTCATTTTGCTACACAAAATGATATGGCTGCTAATTGCATATTGTGTAGCAGTTTTTGTACACACAACACAGTAGGGTTTTCTCTGCTTCTGCGACAAAATGTCGAAGAAACCCCGTAACTGCTATGCACATTTTGAGCACCAAATTAGATCACAATTTCCTGGTTCCATTCAGGGTGGGGGAGGTTTGGAAGGAAAAAATAGGAAGGAAGAACTACAGTCTCTTGATGCTTTACTGTACCCTAAATTGCCACAAAGAGTTGTGATCACCAGGGAACCCCCACAGGAGTGCCAATGTCCCCCATTCCCAATTTATTCTTACTACTCTATAGTGTCCAACTGAGAATTCCCAATGCCCCCCCCCCGGTAGGGTAGGGACTGAAAAACATTGATTCTAAAACTAATTAGAAAGCCAAGTTCTTATCTTTTTATCTTCTATAGATCTTGTGTCAACAGTTGGTTTTGTCTAACAACAACCACAACAAACTAGAAGTTGACAGTTAACTAATTTTTTTTATAAATATAGACAAAATGTCCAATGCATTTTATCTCCAACATTTGGTATGCCAATTGTCTTGCTATCTGTAGAGACACTAACACAATGTTAGTTCATTTAATTGATCTTATCAAAGTAGCTGCTTTGCAAGTAGCTTGGAGGACATGTAATATACCCAAGAACCTATACACATGATTGAAAAATCAAGACATACCTCAATACTATGTAAAATGTAAATTCATGAAACGAAATAACACGAAAAAGCTCAATGTTTCTACTGTATTTGCCTCTTTCTCTCTTTTACTGCAACAAACCAGAAGTCAAATGACAATATATATCAATGTTCAACTTCAAACACTTTTCTTTTTCAGATATAACATGTCTGTAAGGTTACAAATTATGATCTCCACTGACCTCACATGACCTTTGACCTCCATAAAAAAAATGATTATCTGCTTATCAAGAGTTACCAATTTTAAGAGTTTCAAGATTATGTAACATGTACAGTGACTGAGACATCTTCCCTCATGGGTTTTCGTCCTTTAACTTCTGGTGACCTTGAATGACCTTTGACCTCCTTAAAAAATGATAGGGATCATCTACTTTATGAACTAC
Organism: Stichopus horrens; assembly: GCA_009801055.1. Lineage (NCBI taxonomy): Eukaryota > Metazoa > Echinodermata > Holothuroidea > Aspidochirotida > Stichopodidae > Stichopus > Stichopus horrens. The sequence goes on along the minus strand of VJOZ01115373.1, from coordinate 8,487 downwards.
CTATAGACTAACTTTTAAGTTCAAGCAACGTCAAGTTGCTGAGATATCTCAAGTAGCAGGTTTCTATACTTCATCAGTATGGTGACCTCAAATGACCTTTGAGGTATCCAATGACTCCACGAAAAACAATAGGTATCATCTTCTAATAATGGAGAACCAAAATGATTCAAAATGACCTTTGATTTCCATGAAATCAACACGGATCATCTACTCATTATGGACTACCCACACCAACTTTAGAAGTCAGGTACCTTTCCCTCCTTGGGATATCGTTTTTACAAGCCAAGGCATCACAGATGCACACACATACACACATACATGCCATCATGACCACATACAGTAGATTCCTTGTCTGCCTTCAGCAAGGAATCAAAAAGAACTAATCAACCTCTACTGTGTAAGTCAGGTCTTCCGGCTACCTTTTTAATGAAGGGAGTTGCAATAGTGCAGGCAGAAGCACAGCGAGTTGAATTCATTACTATTGCACGGTATATGTCACACGTACTGACAGCATCCAAGGTTGTATGGTCACACAATGAGGGGATACCACTTACTGAGAACACACTGTATAAGTTCTTTTTACTCACAATTAACTCTAATAACAATCGCAGAAGATGTTCATTGTTCAATGGCATTTAATAACTGTTCACTTCATGCTGATATACCCAATGTATTTGTTTTGGACAATACATAAATGTGGCCAGTGTCAGTCTCACACAGCACAAAACATGCAGTTGTGCACAGTACTATATCACATTAGTCTGTCATAACAGCAATCTTTGTTCTCCCACAATCAGAATACTATATTCTAATTCTTGCAGAACATATTATACTGTACCTCGATGGACTTTGATATAAAGGCACATACTGCAAAACCTAGACAATAAAATCACCCTGACCTCTCATTGCACTGAGTCTATTTATCAATACAATGTATACACAATTTAAATTGTTTTAACAACTTTGTTTCAAATCTTACATAACTTACACCCTCTGTACTTAGCACCAATAATGTACTGTGCTGTGCGATTGTGTGAGGCATCACAATGAACCTTGCCTTCTGAAACCATCATCGATAATACCAGAAATGATTATCCATTGTGATGAATTGTATGAGAGGAATCCAAGACTGCCTACATAAAATAATTAAGTTATAATGATAAACTTGGAATTCAAAGGTTACTCACAGAGCAAACAACAGGAATGCCTGGTTGGACAATACCTGTACGTAACACGGTTTTTGAGTACAAGCACAACTTGCATACTAGAATGTTATGGTTATGAATTGTGCTGTAATGCATTACACATAGACTTAATACCAGAACATTAGAATGGTACAGTATGAGGTGCTTACTGTATTCCAGATAACATAGATTGGAAAAGGCATTAGAACACATGACCAGTTATGAAGAGCACACGTGCAATAATGTTGTCGAGAGGTAAGTGAAGAGGGAGAAAGCAAATGCAGACCACACAAGACCTTATTGAAGGGTACTGTACTGTCCTATCTGTTTTGACATCTTGTAGCAATGTATCAAACAACAACATCAAGAACACACAAGAATGCAACGTGTTAGTATTTGGCACTCCAAGCTTTACACTTCACCTTCTGGTATGTCACTTCATTTTACATGACACATATTGACAAAACAAAACTGAGCTCTTTGTATAAAAATATTACTATGACTACTATACATATAATTAGCCAGTAAACTTCACTGCAGAGAGGTGAAAGAAGGCCAAATAATTCCCTGAGCGTTGCCAATGGCGTCAAAACAGAATTCAATGCTGGACTTTTAGTACCACCAACCCCTTCCTCCACCTTGTTCCTGCAACTTACCGGGCAACTTAATTCTCCCCTTGATTGAACGTCTGAATTTGGTGCAACAAAATGAACACTCTGTTCAAAGGCATGTGCCTCATCACTATTTGACTCCAATTTGGTAACAGTGCATGCAATGTGTTTGGTGGTACACTGCCACAATTTGAATGTTAACATTTACATTAAAGGATCATCTGAACAGTTGATCTTGAGCCAACAAAGAAATTTAGTGACAGCCTGAGCATTCCAGGCCCCTAAACCTTCAATGGTATGACCATATTCTATGATGAGGTTGTCCTCTGACAAAGAAATCTGTTGCCAGGGTTTTCACTGAAGAAAACAGATATTAGTTTAAATATCAGAACATAACATGAAATCTGAAGATAAATTTGGATTACAACCTACAGTACTGTAAACCAAAATGACAAAAAAAATTTCTGCTATGAGAGTAAATGTTTTAAAAAGCTTGTGGAAGGACAACTTAATATTCAAAGTGAAAACATGATTTGGATGTAAGCTATCCATTGATTGGACAATCAACTAGAAATATTTGAATTTCATCACTGAGTGGTGAGTGAGTGCCTGAGCAACATGTTCACCTGTATCTAAATACATAATGAAACTTGGTCGTTGGTCTCCCAACATGTCCATTCTTTGACTCCTACCAGAAGAAGAAAAATCTAAATCTTCTAAAACATCTCTGAAAAATTCTAGTTACTGTATGGCTTAATGGCAGCTGTGTCCTATAACAGACCACACTGCATTTAGTCCTGCAGTAGTTCACAACAACAAGTGACAACAGAACCAATGGCACCAATGGCAGTGAATGTAAGAAATGCTGCATTCTATGATGACCTTTCCAATGTGCATGCATCCAAGATGGTCAAAAAAAAAAAACCTCAAAATTGTTCAGTGGTTATTAGTTTTTTTTTCTTTGTTTTTTCCTCTCCTGGTAATATGACTTGATAAAGGCAAATGATTTAGATGGATCTAGCCACATACCAGTTCAAATGAGATATATGAGTTAATGATTAATCTCAAGATCGTGACTGCCTAAAAGCAGGGTCAGGAATTTGTGTTTACTTTAGCTTACTTGTATTTAATCAGTTGCTAAATGTGTAGTCTGAGTCGTTAAAACTAATATTCTGTGTGTTTCTCGGTGTGTAAGTGTGTGTGTGTGTGTATTGATGCACTGTGAATTGCTGTTCCAAGATCATATACCGCAAACAAATAGCACAGTATATGACAATACGCATCTACAGTACCACTGTTTGTAATGGGGGGCACGCATGGTAAACATGAAGGAGAGTTGGGGGTTCAGACGGGAACACTTCAAAACGTGATAACATGCCACCAATCTGTTTACTGTTATCTCGAATACAGACAGTTTCGTGGCATGTAAATAACATCACAGTTTATCTGTGATTATGGAAGTATTTACATGGATACGATCATGAAAGTCCAAAGTAGATACAACACTGCCAAGACATAATATCACACACAAAGAGACCACACGGAACATTGATCAATTTTCTTACCGTACTTTGACTTTTTCATCTATACTGTACAATGGCATATTAAAAGTGCCTGATCAGGACTTCAATGATAGAACAAACAAGGACTGCACTGAAGTACACAAACGCAATCTGTGCTATAAGAAAATCTCGCAGCTCGAACCATGGTGAAAAATTGTCGACAGGTCAGATTGCATTTTATGTCTAGAACTAAAAGCCTTCCTTTCAAAAGTGGTATTGTAGGCTCATTTTTGGGCAATGGATAAACAACACCTGTGCACAAACTGCTCTTTGCAGTCAGTTCCTAAGAAACATCACATAATTCATGAGGAAATCATAACATTTTCGCACATTCAACAAGGTCTTCCAAACTGTCAACGACTTTACAATATGGCAATGACAGTATACAAGGACTACAGCTTTGATTGTACAGTAGACAGCATTTAAAACCAAAATGAACATGTTTCCATGGAGCATTACTGGACGCAATGAAATAAATGATTTATATTACTAATTAAACCATACAGAGTAGGCATCATACATAGCTGCTACCGATGGATAATTGTTTCTTAAAGGAGAGCTCCAGACACTTTTTTTTTCTTTTCATTTATTGTAAGGTGAAATCCTAAAGAATGGAAAGTAATATATTTTACAGGGCAAAGTAGAAAATGTCTAGTAAGCTAAGTATGAGTTTTTGCAGATTTGACTTTGACATATTGCCATAAGTCATTGTTTAAGTGGACTGAGCATATTCACCAGTTAGTTAAGTAGGGTCAGAGGTTAAATTTGGACAGAACAGGATCACCCATGCACATTCAATAAATTAACTGGCACATGCCAATGGCCAGCCCTCCATTTTGGAATCAAGGTATTTGAAATGGCATGTGGCCAATCAAGATTTAGATGAAGTATAAAGGAGTGACCATATGAATTTGTCCATTTGTAGAAAAAAAAACAAAAGATGAGGAAACGTTTACAACTATCTCTGCAAATATGACACAAATTTAGATATGATTAGCAGTGAGTTTTTCAGTGTCCTAATTCTTTCCAAAAGGAAAAGGTGCATTGCTGTCGGCCTCTCAACACAACAAGACTACAGGGTATGATACACGCAGTGTGTGTTAATTGTTGATGCTGGCTGTGCCTAACTCGAAACAACCCAGTACAGCTAGGATGGCACGAAAGGTATCAAATATCCCTATACACGGTTCAGTTCTCTCATACAGTTAAATGTCACTTTCAACATGATTAAAGAATTTTAATACAGAAAGACCAAAGTACACTCATTAAACACAAAGGAACGTTGTGAAGTCAGAAAGAGAATACGAATATCGACAAATCACAATTTCATCGACAGTCACAGAGATTTGACTACCATGTATTGTGTGGAGGTCATCAAACAGGAGAAGCAGTTATTTGTGCATGCACACCTGTAATCAGATGGATAGCTTTCCATTGAGATTCAATACACTTCCAAATTACAAGTGAATGCTCAGTTTAAACTCAAGTCCCTATCTGACACTTTAAGGATATATATATGCTTCGAGCTGGGAAGCTGAACTGTTGCTAAACCAAATGGTTTCAAAAGGGAAATCAGCTGTACTCATTTCATTCTTTTTCCTGTGAGGACTTACTGCGCTGTTTTGATTTACAAATGCCAGGTCAGGTCTCTGCTGTGTACAACTGTACCGTACTGAGGCACTGCGATGGAATCTTCATATTTTGAGAGAGCAATTAAATTGTTTTGAGTACAGTTTACAGCAGATCTACATTTTTGAAAGAGGAATCAGGAATGACCGAAGGATGTCACCGGCGGAATCATTGCAGTAACGAGAAAAGTACAGATATATCATTTCCTCTATCTCTAAATCATTTTTCCGGAGAGGTTTTTTTGTAACATATATCCTCAATTTTACCAGTTGAGTTCTTTTTGTCATAAAACTTTTTTTTCATGCACCATTTGGCATTTGGTAATCTAATTATGTTCGATTGAATGAGTAAACAAGGATAACAGGTTCACAAATTCTTTGTAATTTGTCACCAAAAACCAGTTTGGGATATTCCTCAACAGCCACATTGTTGTTGCAAAATATGATCCACTTGTGTGAACTACAGGTACAATAAAGCTGTTTTTTGATATGGAAGTATGATCTCACAGCACTATACAAGCGCAACACATGGTAGCATGCACTTCATATCAAGTCTGTACAGAATAAGCAGTGATGAAGTTTCTAAAAGTATAGTCTTGGCAGCTGAGATGCCTACAATATCTAAAAGACAACATTTTGTTTAATACAAGGTTGTCCTGCAGACAATTATATATTTCAAGTTCAGACCTCCTTTAGATTGCTTCATCTAGAATATTTGAAACAAAATGATGAAATTTGTAAATGAATTTGCATTGTAAAGAGCACCATGCTGTACATATGTGTTAATTGTTGAATGGGGCCATAAACCAGTACTGAAGTCGGTACCAGTATTTTGGAAACTGGCACTACTCGGTACCAACTGAAATCATTCACTATTACTAACGTTAATACCGGGTGCCTCCACAAATCTGTCTGGTACCATTTCAATTTATCAGAACAAGAACCATTTCCAAAAAACAAACAATTATTACCCTTGAAATGTGCTGTTAATTCTCATATTTGTTACCTCAAAATTGTTTCCAAGTATGCTGCCAACAAGAACTGTAGTAAGCATCCTACAAGACATCACTGTTTTGTTGTAGCCTAACCATTCTCTGAGCCTATAAACAAATAACGTCAGCTAAAAATCTTAACATTAGGCTATTTCAAAGATGAAACTTCAAGACTCAATGCAAACAACATCTGTCTACAGAATATAACACGTACTTGATCAGGATTACTGACATCCAAAACATCTGTTTCTGGTAATATTAAATGTGTCAGAGAGATCCCTGTTTTGAGTCCAATAAATGTTTTTTAGCTCCAAACGTCTAGAATTTGGTTAGGATGAGTGAAAGAATGATAATCAAAAAAATACCAGATGTCCTTGCAAACTAGGGTACTTCAGACTTCACATAGATATATGTAAACAAGAAGTTACAGTAACTATTCACACACTGATGAAGCTGCACATAATTGGCAGTGTCCTTGCTCTGTATTAAATGCAACAGTTCTGCTAATTACCATGCATACGTATCCACAGCCCGAGAATTTGTCCTCCACTTGTTGCTCTCAGCCCTGATGTCATTCTGGTTAATTTCTATGTCTCTAAGCTACTGTATTTTCAGTATCAGGTGGGTAAGATTAAATAGGGAATACCTTTATTACAGACTGATGAATAGTGCCAGAATTTGACCAAATTAGTTTAGAATCACAAATAAGCAGTATAATTATGCAAAGCAATAAGTTTTCACCTACGTTTAGGTGTTAGGATTACTCTGTATCAATCGTGGATAGTTTTGCAGTATAATTTAAGACACCGTTCTGTAGCTAATTTGCCTAGCAGAGTAACATTAGAGCCCGGGTGCCTAGTGTAACGTTACTAATAAGGCTTCAGGTTAAAGTACATAGGCCTTTGTAATTTTGTCAGCTTTTCACAAAAACAGCTTGACGTGCATGCTGTACTGTGTACATCAATATTGCACTAAAATTTGTTTCTCAGCACTTGTCTGCATTTATGAGTAAATATTTACAGTAATTCTAGAAACGTAGTCTACTTACGAGATCTAAAGTCGCTCTAATGACAATTTGGATTTACAGGGATCAGCTTATGTTTTTCAGCTGATATTGAAAGTAGCAGGACAAGCAAAACATAGAATCTTGTGGAAACGTGTTAAAATTTCTTTTCCTATCACATAAAATATCTTGAAAATATCAAGCATACAGTACATAAGAAATATAAGACCAAGTTCAACATGAATGATTTTACTTCAACTTATGGTAAAGACTGAATGTGTATGGGTGATTTCAGACACATTTTTGAGTGAATGTATTTATGAATTATCTTCCAAGGTACCATTTCAGAAATGCATGTGTGTGTGAAGGACATACTGGAACCGACACCATGTACTGAAGCGGGGACAAGTACCAATTCCGTTTCGCCCAACCCTAGTTTGTGGTACCCAACAACCTAGACAGTTACATTCATTACATGATTAATTACTTTAATCAATCACATGACACTTATTATATATAATTAATTACATCATTCTTGGAGGGACATTTAATATTGCAAAGGATCACTTTCTGCACACTAGTCCTACAGACAACCAGAAATTACTCAAAATGCTAACACTTGCTGTGACAAATACACATACAAGATATTGGAAGTTGCGATAAGGTTTGTTGCATTTACTATTACTGTGACTGCTGAAAGAGCTAACCTATGGAGATGAGCCATGAAGCACCACATTACTGTATGAGTAGATATTCACGATAAAGAAACGACTTAACAGTGGAAAAGTTTTGGCAGGAAATCTCTCCACTGACAGAAACTGCAGTGATCAAGTTCAAAACCTACAGTACTTATGTGTGAGTCCCACTCTCCAAGAAATGTTACATTCAATATTTAGACTGCATTGTCCGGCCTTTTCATTGAAGGGATTACTTGATCAGAATATCTGGTGTCAAGTCGGTTTCGTCTGACAGGATGCAAGTTTCACGGTGCATATGAAGGACTTAGACTGCACAGCAAAATGCATCAAAACTTTCTCTCAAAACTGAAGTGGTAAAGAAGTACAGTACAGGTCCTCCTTAAATTTGGCTGAAAATAATATTTGCCACATAATTAGAAATACCCATGCATTTTCATTCAAAAGACCATTTTGGCAATACTGTACAGCTACAAAGTTGTCACAATACATGCTGCGTGAAAAATGAAATATGAAATAGATTTCCGTAGAGAAATGGATAAACATGTTAAGTCCATACTGTATCCTGGAACATGTACCAAATAGGCTATCCTGCAAGCAGTTGTTAAAAGTGATATCACTCACTTTAACTTTGAGGTCTTCATGTATGTAAACATTGAAAAGTTTAGGGCTTACAATTCACCATCTTAACCAAATAACCAAAATGGGTTACAGTACTTTCCAATCTATCATTTTACGTAAACTTTTAGCTCCTCCATAAGAACTTTAAAAAGTTAATAGGACTTACAATTCACCCTGTTAGCTTATACACA
>VJOZ01115121.1:0-10808 GCA_009801055.1 Stichopus horrens | reverse complement strand
AACAGCCAGATGGTTGGCTACACGTTCTCTGTCATCCCTGTGGTGCGAAACAAGAAACAGGGGCTCTGATTGTATAGGATACTATGAAGGACCAGTGTTCGTGCTAAGGAACTGAACCTGGCTGGGAAATCCCCCTCTAAACAAATTTTGGAAGGAGGAAGTTGTCACTTGGAAAAGATTCTATTGTCATTTATTGTGTGTATTTATAACTATAGCTACAACCTGAGCTGAGGTAAATTATGCGGAATTCTGGGGGTAACATTTATCTTTGTGCAAGTACAGTATCAGGAAATTTGGCTCCTTAGCGCGAACATAGTGAAGGACCCAATCTGTAAAGTAAACAAGTTAAATTAATTAATGCCATAATATGCAAATATGTAAATGTAGAAATTTATTCAAATACCAAGCTCCTTTTACAAATTGACTGCTCATGACCTTTGACTCCATGAGCTACAGTACCAGGAGCATGCATGAATAATGCCCCTCTCTTGTTGATGGTTTGCAATGTTGTAAGACAGACGGATGGAACTAAATGAAGGCATGAGCTCCGACTTGTGCGACAACTGCACAGATTTTTACCGTCCCATTATCAAAACTTTCATTAGTGTGCATATTGCAGTGTGCATATCTTGCAGTATGCATATGCTTAAAGTACACATAAAATGGTAGAATACACCCCATAGTAGTGAGAACAAAGATTGTATAAATACAGTATGCATGGTGAGAAACCAAAAATATGAATATTGCCTGAGTTTACTACTTAACTATCTACACCTCGGTTGCCCGGTGCAACTCTCACATTAATACATTTTATACTTTCTGTTAGGAAAACAGTCAGCGTGTTGGATATCAAGAGATTCAACTGGGCAGCTGGGCCATTGTGTACATTGTGCATACTTTGTAATATTCAAATTGCTATAGCCTTTTCTAGTTTTGCTGCAAAGTGCCCATTTGGATGTGTATCACATGTATAACTTCAGTGGTGAAATACCTGACCACATGTAAAGATCACAAAGTATTGTTTTCACCTATGACAAATTTATATCACCATACCTTGATCTAAAGGATCCAGGAGTAGGAGACGGAGGTGGGGTTTCCAAAGGGCGGGTTGCACCCAACAAACTCTCTCCCATTGAAGGCTGGTCAGTAGCATCCTCACTTTGACTCGATGTTGATAACGATGGTAGCCTGGTACTAGACATTCTGTTCACTGATGGACGCAGTGAGTCTGATGAAAGCAGAAACAATTCATCCTGGTTGAAAGACGACGATGGGTTTACCAATCTGTGCCTGACCCTCTCCCTGTCTCTTTGAATCTGTCGATTTCTAAACGAAGTATAACTCTCCCTTTCTGTCTGCCTTGAAAGTAATCTTGCGGGCTGTTCGGACTCCACGGGTGAAGTGTTTCTCATTCTATCAGGTTCACGATCTTCAGAGGTGTTGGACAAATGATTTTGTTCAGAAAAGAAATTGGCATTCATATTGTAACGACCTCTGCTTGAAGTACTTGAAAATGTTGATAAATTCTGTCTTGAGTTCAAACCTCTTGATCTATCAAGGAAACTTGAAGGATTTCTCCTCAATTCAGGGGTTTGAAACCTACGATCAAAGTCAAGCCGATCTTGATCAAATTCATCTGATGAATTTTCCAAATTAGTTTCACCTCTGGTTCCAAACAATGAAGGGCTTCCAGTTCCTAACCTTTGTCCTAAATCACCCTGGAGCCTTTCGTAACTTTGCTGGTGCACTGGTGTACTTGACTGATTGGAAGTCCTGAAATTGGGCAAGTTTAAATTTCTTTGTCTTAAATCTGAAAGAGTCGGCAAAGTTCTGGAGGCAGTTGAGTCTGAGTCAGGGGAAGCCATGTTGCTCGATGTAAAGGTCTCCAAAGAATTAGACAACGAAGACGCATCTCTCCTAAAGCTTCCACCCAGTGTTCCTGATCCCTGTTCTCTGTTAGCTTCTAATGTATCAATGCTGCCACCGGATCTCTCAGGGGCTCTTGGACTTCTTCTCAAACTGCGTATTGAACTATTAGGGATCCTATCATTACTGACAGATGATGGAAGACATTCATCAATCAAGCTGTGTGATCTCTCTAATGTACTGAAACCTTCTGTATTATCTTCTTCTCTAGAATGTTCTTGAATTTGAGTACTACTAAAATTGCTTCTGTGATTTGGTTGATTTGATTCAGCAAGACTACAAGAATCCTCACCATCAAGTGAGTTGACTGCTGCATCTCTCAATGCAGGCGGTTCAGTTCTGATCGATCCATCTGCCGATGATGCATTTCCCAACGGCGCGGGTGTTGCGCTCGATTGAACTTCATCACAGTGAGTTTCATCTCCTTCGATGCTGTCGACTTGTAACCCTTGCACTTCATTCACATTATTTGGTCTATCATCCTGTGACTCTGGCTGACTTGTTTTTCTATCTCTACTTGCTTTATGCTGACGAAAGTATTTACGGGTGATTTTCTTCAAACCGCTGTGACTCTGAGTGTCTGATTTTGCAGACTCCGAAGCAAGTTGTTCATTGGTTGGTTTTGCCTTGACGACTCTTTGCTTGCTTTCTTCCCTGTCATTGGAAATCCCTGGAATTCTTCTTCTTGCATGTTGTTTTGAGCCATTGCCTTTACCTTGAGCTTGGTGGGTGTTGGCAGTCACTTTGCTGTTCTCCCTCCTTTTTGGAATAGCCCCTGCATGCCGAAGGGCCTGCGATGATTGTCCAGCACTTTCAGAACTTGTCACAGGCTTTCTCCAGCTCCTCTGGAACGGAATAGGTTCATCTGAAATCGATAATGAAGGCTTTTGCAGTTCGACTGTTTTACCTCTCGATCCATCATGATATACAGATCCATTTGATGGGAAGTCTCGCCTTGGACTGGTGAATTTTTGTATTGGCTTCATATCACTTGACTCCAATGTGTTCAAACTGGAGGAGGTCTTCTAACATGTTGACTTCATGCATCTCTTCTGTCTATTAAAGGCAAAGAAGGAATAACAAATTTCTTTAAAACACAAGATGAAATTGAAAATGATTTATGACTGAGTAGCTTCTACAAGGCACTAGTTGACAGTGAGCATCATATCAGACCAAAACCATTGCAATTACAGTACCTACAATACAACGGTAAATGGAGTAGTCCACATTAATGATACATACAGTTCAATGTGATGATCTCATGTGAGCGCTAGCTTCTTTTTCAACAAAACATTTGACAAGATTTGAGTAAATAGTTACTTTTTAGGCATTTCAAAGTCAAGTTTCCTGTGTTTAAAACTAGAAACACACAACACTGATTTATTTCCACCACCTAATTTACTGCCTGTTCATCTGCAACAAGTCTTTGCGCTATCTCGACTGCAAATGCGCACATCCTCAAGATCGGTGGATAAAACAAACACACTCCCCTTAAATACAACACTGACATGCCAAAAGACTGACTTTATTTTAGAATATATTTGTATTCTCCTTTTTGGGACCAACTGCGACTGAACAGAAGGTTCCCACCTGGGCTTGTATTTTGAACTGCAGGCAAATCAACTTTTTTGTCTAAAAACTGTGTTATAGTCTTGCTTAAAACTGTATTTTCAACACTACAGTATGTATGGCAAGCAATGGTTGTTTATCTTACTTGCATCCCACAATCCCTTGCATGAATTGAGATTGCAAAAAGGCTTATTCTGCTTTGAATGGCAGTTGGCAATCATTGTAGGATTAATGATGTATATATAGGACTTTCCACTTATGGTCAAACATGCAACTTTAAGGTTAAGCCAACTATTCCTGTAGTAAAATATTAATTTCCTGACAATGTGCAAAGAACCTCTGCTGTTTTGTGCCTACAGTTCCTCTCATACACAAATTTTCATATATCATAGTAAGTTCGACCCCTGTTTTCTCTGGCCCTATATAGCTTCCCCAGACTTAAACGAAACTAAACTTTACTCCAGATTGAAGGAAGCTATACCTGAAAACCAATAAAGCTTATGGACATGCGGAATGTTTGAAAAAGTTACAAACTGGCTGACTATGCTACTTAATGAATTGATGCATGAATACCATTTATACAATAGTCAAGAAGTGATTTGATCTGGCAGCACTGCATAGAGATAAAAGGAAAACAACAATTTGAGCATTTGCTCTACTGTAAAGCATGACTACATATTGTGACAAGTGTCACCTCTTTACTGTAAGGCCCTGTCACACCTTATTGGGTTAGCTTAACATACATCGCCATACAATTCGTTTCTAATTCCAGTAGTAAGATCAGCGGTCCATTTGAGAAGTCAGGAATACATGCCTGCTAGGAACATACAGTATAGTTTGCAAATTTAGTACCTGACACCTGACCTGACTGGCCTTCATTATACGGTAATCAATACTTTGACAGATGTCACCAACGGATACAGATACTACCAACCAGAAAGCCAAAGGACTTTGTCATTCCTTAACGAAATTCATGAAGAACAAAGGACTATGCGTACAATACAAATTTTGAAATTAAAACAGCTTATTATTCTTGAGATACCACATTTTCACATTTAACCACTGTGTGTACAAGCAGTTTTAAATGTTGTCAAATTTTTACCTCCGGTTACCTCAAATGAACTTTGACTTCCACCAAAATCGATAAGATTCATCAACTGAGTACGGCCAATTCACACTCCAAATATGAGATTTCTGAAGGCTACCCTTATTGGGGTATAGTATTTACAAGGTTTTCACAGTTTGACCTCTGGGCACTTCAAGTGACCATTGATCTCCATGAAAAGCAATAAGGTTCATCTACTCAATTTGACCCAACAACACAGTTGAACACACCAAGCCAAGGCTACAGCACCATTCTTGAGTTAGTGTTTACAAAGTTGTAACAGTTTAACCTTGAGCTGATGACCTCAAATTACCTTTGACCTGCACTAAATACAATACCGATCATCAAATTAGTTTACCAACCCACACACCAAGTACAGTATGAGATCAGTCAAGGTTGCAATTCTTGAGATATCATGTTTACAAGCACAGTGTCACATACTGTACACACACACACAGCATTGCCATTGTGTAAAAACAGAATCATAAAATTGTCTTTGTGACGGAATCAAAAAGAAAGTGTACGTGCACTTGCCAAGTCACCAGCATTGGGCAGGTTTCACCCAACCTATTGGATCATCTCCTACGTACCCACTTTACCTGTCCAAATTAATCTCCTGCATAGATTTTTGAAAGTCTCCCACATTCAAAAATAGTTTATCTGAGAAAAATATAGTTTTTGCTAAAATTCATTCCATTGAACCAAAATGCAAGAAAATCTTAAATTAAACTGAAACTGCCAAGGTCCGAACATCTACAGTACTGTAGGTCTACATGCTAAATATGCCCAGCTAAAAATAAGGCTATCTATATAGATCTACAGTTTACAATCTGTGAAAAAGCTGTTCCAACACACATGCATACTTAAGCATAGATCTGCAAAGTTACTGTAAAGAGAGTGGGAATAGTCATTGCAAGGTTCTGAGGGGTATAGGTACCCAATTTGTAAAATATTTGGGCCAACATCACTACACTAGTCATAGAAAGTGGACAGACCTTGTCGAACATTTTCACCCTCTAAAATATCATATGACCCCAGCAAATCAATTCCTTCCTGCCTTAATTCAAAGAATAAAGACGGATTATTGGCACATGCATAGACAAATAGACATTCATACAATTTCTTTTCACATGTGCACGGGCTAATAGACACTGTCCATTGACACAAACAAATTTGTGCAAATAAGACTCATTACAGTGTACTGTTATGTATTTGCACTGACATCGGCAAATACTGTACACACTCAACTGTCTATCCACATTAAGCTACAGTACTGTATCTTATTAGTAAGTGTACATACCAATTGACTTGACCTTAAACTAATTTAGAGTTCTTTGCTGTGATGATGCTGTCTCAGAGATCTTAAGTTTGGTCTTTTTAAATATGCATGCCTAGCCTAAGCATTTTAAAGGATATGACGTGACATGTATCTAGGAAAAAGCAGGCTTTTAGAAGTTGCAAAGTAAAACCATGCATTTTCGTCACCAGATTTTTCATTTGGGAGGCACTACACTGTAGCTTGGCACAGCGATTGTACAGGGGGACAGTGATGTCGATGCCTGATTTACCCAGTGCAAAGCGGGAGATCTGAGACCTAGTGTGATCCAGGGGTACATCTTAGGGTCCCTGATGGGGTCCAGAAGCGAAGTCCCGATAGGGGTCCAAGGGACAAAGCATGCATGGAAGCTCCTGGGTTTTACAGTATGTGTGATGTATTGAAGTTATCATTTTTAAGGGTAATTTTATTGATGAAACACATGCAGATCTAGAACTAACTTCAAGCAAGGAGGTTCTAAGGAACTCATAGAACCTCCTTGCTTCAAGTAAGTGAGATTTTATTTCTTAAAAAACTACATCAACACTTTACCATCAATGCCAGAAAATCTGCAAAACTATACATCATGTACATACTATGATGCGACAGAACTTTGACAGGAAGGATTTATTTTGAGACGGATTAGCTTTCATCCATTTTATGCATGTACAACAACATAGTAAAACAAAAAAAAAGATAAGAAAAATTGTGACCATGACTTTCTTACGTTTCCAAGACTTCTTCATGAACTAGCTGGCAAGACTTGGTAACTCAAACGGTACAATCAGCGTGAACATACACTATAATGAACATAATAAGGAATTCGAAGGAAACACCTTTACAATAAACTTGGAGAAGGGGTCCAAATTACTCTCTTATACTGACAGAGGAAGAGCAGTAGAGGGTGTACTACTCAGTAGACCAGCATACACCAAAATGTCATTTTCAATTCACAAAACCTTTCATAGTGTTGTGAATGTGCGTATGAGGAGCATGATCTATGAAATGTGTGTGACATACACAAAATGTGTGCTTTATGGAATGAACGCATAAATGGAACATTTTTCATGAAATGTTTTTTTTTATGAGGTCTTAATAATTTGAAAGTTGATTTCAAGTAACCATCGATAATAATTGGCACCCAGACCATACATTCTTAGACTACAGGACTCATACATAGTTGGTACGTGAAACAAAAATTGTGTTGGTTTCTTTTTATTGCACTGTGCTGAAAAGTCTCCACCCTCTCAACATTCCAGTCTGCATTTTGTGCACTCAGAAATGAAGATCTTCAGCATGGAGCTGGCATTTTACCTATGTTTTCTACGTTTTTTTTTCTTTGAAAAAACTTTTGTGTGAGCCTGACATGGAATCCAGACTGTAAATATGGCCTGCGCGGGGAACGTGTGCCCCACGCAGGCCAGACTGCCCTGTTTACCCGTCTGCACACCTCTGCACACTTTAGTGAAATTTGCGCACTCTTTTATTCGATATTAGGTTGTTCCCCGAGGCCGTGTGCAGCCCCAGGCAGCGCAAATTATTCCTAGATAAATACATTTCATCGAGAACATAATAATAAAACTCGTAGTAGTAGAATAAAACTAGTCTGACCAGGTTTCTAACCTGTAGGAAAGAGCACAGGACTGACTTACAACGTTTTACCAAAGGTTATACAGACATCATTAAAAGAGTAAGTACATATCATGCTTTTTTGGGTCGTGACTTGTGTTTTTGTGAGTTTGTTCATACTTTGCTTCGTTATTTTTTTTTCACAGAGTTTAGTGATCCGCGCAAAATTAATCTGAAACGATGGTTTACCGGGTTTTTTCTGCCCAATTTTCCCATTGCGTTTTTGCGTTCCTCGCGCACAAAAAGTTTACAGTCTGGCATAAAATGCACTTTGGTCCCCATTTGCCAAAGAAGTGCTCACTTTTATATTATAAACGTGTGTAATTCATGATGTATCTTTTCTTATCAGTTAATGCTGGAAATGTGTCAATTCAATTCTATTAACTTAACTATTAAACTATTAATCAACTAAACTATTATGTGCTGGTCTCATTAGGCTAACAGCATAATTGAACATGTCTTGAACCAGTCTCTGGTGACCTAGACTTAAATTAAGAAGCCTGTGTATGGTGATGAACTGTAATATAACAATAACACATTCATTTAACCATGCAAATAGTAACGTTTAAGTTGTAGGCCTATAACGTTGTATTTGTAAATAGGGGGAAGTTCTATGAAATTCTAAGGCCTAAGCCTTAGAAGACTGAGAAAAGATGCCTGTTAGTTCTGGTAGTGCTCTCAGTGGACACGACTCTACGAACTGCTTATAATACCTGGCGTAGTGAGGCGTGATACACTGAATATGGTCTCAATATATGTCCATCAAACTAGACTCTTACTTACTTAGTCTTACAGTACTCAGGTTCTGGTCGGGTTCCGGGTGAGCTGCTGAACAGTTGCACTTAGCTTTAGCTACTTTCCGAGGGAATCTGAGAAAGATTTTAATGAATTCAAACCACACAGGGCTGAAGAAATGCAAAGAATTTAATAAATTCATATAACTGTTCAGTCGATCGATACTACATCGCAGTTGTTACCTAGCACAGGCTCAGGCTAGGTACTACTACTAGATACTATACTAGTAGATACAGTCTAGTCAAGCTCAGTGAGTCGTCTCAGCTCATGTATCGTACCAGTTACGAAATAAACAGTACACACAGTACCACAGAACAGATACAATCGATCCTGAGATACCGGATCCACTGTATCGATGGATCAACAAGGCGAAGAACACCAAACAAGCCGAAAGGCTTACAGGAGCTAACCTTCTCATGCACAAAACGTGGCTAAAATTTAGAAGAAACGCTTAAGATTATAGTAGGGTGAAGCTACTTTGTCATACATGACTTTGGGGGCTATAAGTGGTAAGACACTATTTCCCGCATGCTGCTAGTGCTACGTACGAGGGTGGACTCCAGTCCGGAATTACTCCTCTCAGTACGGGCCCTTATACTCACTTACTTTTATTTGTCCCTTCTAGTTTCACTTTTGTTACGTATTTATTATATGCATTGATTTATCTTTGGTGACAGTAGAAATGAATTGAATAACATACATGGAATTCGGTAATATCATCATCGCTTGGTCGGGATTGTGTTACCTGACAACCAAGGATGTAGCTATGGTGGTCGGCTCTAGCCGGCACTCACAATTGCCGACCACTACTAGAGAAAGAAATACATACTACCGACCACCACTTATGGACTTGTGTGACCATCAGATGACTATCAGATCTGTACATCAACTCGATTGGTATCGCGTCAACACTAAATAGACCGTCTGACAAGTGACAGACGGTCAATGACAAGTGACCATAGAACTGGATTGCAATGCAAGTAGTGACAGACTGTCACATGCTATAGGCTAGACATGAAACGCCGACAGGTCCGAAACCAATCGTAATTCCCTGGCCTTGGATTCACAGCTTCGAGCAGTTAAGCCAATCCAGTAGATCTGGTTTAAACATACAGTACGTGTACTAACATGTTACTACAGTACGTACGTACTGATGGCTGATGTTCGGGATTAGATGTTTGTGACGACCACAGAATTCCTATTATAATTCTGTGGTGACGACGAACTAGTTCGTTACGCAACACGACCATGTGACTGTCAAGCAATTTAGCAGAGATAGTATACTAATTGAAAGATACGAATGCTTGAGACCGAATCATGGACAGGACATAGTACCTAACAGGACAGGCTGCATGGAAGGTATTGCAGGTAATGATTTGTTATCTGCCAAGAATTGTACATCTTTGTACACGCACATATTATTGGGTATTAAAAGTAAACCATTTACAACCCTCTGGTAGCAGCTAGATCCAGCCAGGTAGCCCCTCTCAGCTCTGGTAAAAATCGTGTTCCTCTTGCAGTACTCATGCCGGTAAGGTATCTTCAGCAGGATTTGTAATAGAATAATTGCTGGCATCACAAAAATACTGTGTATCCTTGCTTTTGTCTTAAGCAAACCGTTTTCCGTCGTTTGCAGCCCATACTTAATATTTGTCGACTAGCCAGTGATTGTACATTGTTACCATACAGTAGTCCTGTCAACCTCGCAAGTTGTTGTTAACTTGTATTTAACTAAAGTATTGTAGAACAGAACTCTGTAGGCTACTACAATACTAGTACTAAACATTCAGTATCCCATACTGGTGAACTGTAGTGTGTAGCCTAGGTAGGAAAACGAAGTGTAGTGCACCAGTACAAACTTAATAACTACTACTCAAGTCAAGCACTAGGGCCCACAGTAGGTGGCACATACTTGCACTTCCTCTTCCATTTTCAAGGGCTAGGCTACTGACTTGAATAACTGTTGTCTGGGTACGAACTTAGAATCTGTGAAAATTTCGTTTCGCAGAATATCAATACCGCACCATGCTAATGATATTTTGCAAAAGAGAACAGAAAATTTGTAAATACTTTGAACCATTAACTTTTGTCCTCTACTCACATTAACTACATATATCAAACAGATGATTTTCAGGGTGAGACTATTTCGTTTTGTTTCACATAATATCATTACCCCACCACACTAACGATATTTTACGAAACGCTACGGAAAATCTGCAAGTAATTTGAGGGATTGAATTTTGTCCTCCTTGTACATTTATTAGTTTGCTACTGTATATCAAACAGATTGTCTTTTCAGGGTAAAGCTATTTCGCTTCGTTTCGCAGAATATCATAAGCCTCACAGATTTTAAATTTCGAGCTTTAGTCTGCAACTGGCTGATCCGAGTCCTTTGTTTGGGAGGATCAAAAGTATAGTGGTAGTCTGATAGTAATATATATGGTATGGGGGAGAGGGAGAAAATGTACG
>VJOZ01115028.1:0-12523 GCA_009801055.1 Stichopus horrens | reverse complement strand
GCTTAAAGGCAGTTAAATATTTTAAGAGAAATGTAAGTTAATTTTCCATGTATGCAAAAGTTAATGCAGATGCTGAAAAAGTTATCTGGCTGTGTTGTATCTGGTTGCCATAATGTTGTCAAAACCACGTGTCTAAGGCCCAATGTGATCATCTTTACTGTGTATTGCTTATTTGCAAGTGTATGTAATTAGGTGGCTAATGTATTAATTACTGTATATGGCAGTGAAAATGCATACTCTCTGTTCATATATGCAAAGCAAAGATATATATTTTCACATAGGTGAACTTTATGCTGCATGGTTAAGCATTGATATGTAGCAATTGATGTAAAAGTAATCAGTCATGCATACTCACACGACAGTTCCAGGAAATGGCTGTGTGGGTTGGATGTGACTCATACTATGAATGTTATTACATAGAGTATCCGGCACGTTAGATGACATTGTAACAGATAAAATGCGGAGAAAAAAAAGACGTGGTTTCGCACAAATTGTATCAGTCTCTGACAAGGTTTCTTTAGATAATAGCTCAAGTTAGTTAAATATTTCAAGAAATGTTGAAGTAAGTTTTTTACATATGAAAAAATTAATGCAGATGTTGAAAGAAGCTTTCTAACCTTTGTTGTATCTCGCTGGCGTCACATCAACCCAGAAAACGTTATCAAAACCAATTGTCTATGGCGAGTACAATCATCCTTACAGTGTGTTGTTTATATGTAACGTGATGTTAATGTTTTAAGTACACAGCGTTGGAAATGCATACTGCTTTCTGCCCGCATGCAAAACAAAGACATTTTCACACAGGTGGAATTCATGCTGTATGGTGAATCATTAATGTACAGTTACTGAGGCAAGAGTCATCAGTTACATACATTCTCACACTGATTCAGTACCAGGGTGCCTTGAGCAAATTCAACCACAGCAGGTCAGCCATGCCAGTATTTTACGACTTCAGTGGTTCTGCTAGCCAGTGAAAGATACAATCTTGATTCAAATCCTGATCACTTATGTAGAAAAATAAAGCATACTGTCATGCTACTCTTTTTATTTCTTTGGTCCAGACCAGAATTCTTCAAGTGGTGGTTTGGTGTGGAAAAGTTTGGGGGAAATTTTGAAAAGTTTCATTTTTTACCCATTATGACAAAAGCTATTTTGTCTCAATGATAGGTTGATCTGTTATTTCCACAATCTAATTATAGAAATTGGACAATTTTGCATCTGAGCCCCTCCTGAAACAAAAAAAATCACACACCCCCTTGAAACCTCTCCCACAGTATGGTGATCAGAGGTGCATTATTTCAGAAACATTTTAGCCATGTGCTTCAGCATATCATGTTGAGCAAGTCTGGTCTAGAGTAAGGTACCATTCACTACAGGGGAAATAGGGCATTTCAAGTGCATACAAACAAAATAGCCTTACACTTGGTTAAACCTTTCAGTCTCACCATTAAACGTCTGCAAATGTTACACCAGCTGAAAACATGCATATGATGGTTACAGAAGATGCATCATTTGAATTTTTGACAGTTTGAGTGAAAAAATTATTCTTGAGAAACAAATGACTGCATTTCTATTGGTAAGAAAGTTATTTCTTAACAAGTAGACCACCATCCTTTTATTTTTAGTAATCTATCATTCTGTGTCCGTTAATATTGGTTTTAAAAGTATGACCTTTTTCTGCAAACTAAGCACCTTGTTACCCTTTAATATGATGTTTGTGTGAATGTGAGGCTGAGTTCTGTCAAAATGGTGAGTGAAAGTACCCAAGGCTGATTCTCCAACCTGAATATGCCACGTGTAATTTACGTGGTAAGGATACCAGGTGTCACCAATGAAACTTTACTTAATTAGAAGACCCTGCAGCCCTATAGGAAACACCTAGTGCATCCACATCCTCTTATCATTGGACATGCCTCTAGAGCTTGAGGGCAAGAATTATTCATTAAGATTTGTAGCGTCAGAGGAACCTGTCCCACACTTTCAACCTTGTATCAACCATTTGAGAAAGTGGGTAGCTTGATAGTACCGTGTATTTACAAAATATATTGGAAACCAGATCTGATAAGGAAATATTACACTATAAGCAGGAAATCTGCATCAGAATCGTTCCAGATATGCTACATTGAAATGGCATACATCAACCTTCACTGTTTTTTAGGATTGTGTAGTTTAATTGTGAGCCTGGCCTTTCTATACTCAGAAATACTTCTTTGAAGGACACAGCATGCATTGATAACATTGTGTTTGCAGGGGCCAACTCAAGGTAATAAACCAGATGCACTCTTGATAGTTTGTGCCGACATGGGTTGCATTCTTTTTATGCTCTTTAATCTTTGGATAAATTGAATGTTGAAGTTAAAGACACAAATAAAATAATTTCATCCAATAAACAATAGAATTGTGTGGGATTATTATGAGCCTGGCCTTTCTTTACTTATAGTGCTTCTTTGAAGGATACAGCATGCATTGATAACATCGTGTTTGCAGTGGCCAATTCAAGGGAATGCACGATTTACACTCTTGATACTATGTGCCGACATGTGTTCCATTTGTTCTATGCCTTTTAATCTTTGGACAAATTGAATGTTGAAGTTAGACGACAAAAAAAATAATTTCATCCAGTGAGCAACGGATATAAACATTTCTGTTCACTGTCATTTTTTGTATTCCTCGTTACTTCATCTTCGCACCTGTATTAATGCTGGATATCTCCCATCAGTTTATTTCATTCGATTCCAGTCTTAACAAAATAACATGTATTCCACATTCCATTTAGGAAGAGAGAGTGTTAATTATGGTAAAATAAGAGGATTAGTTTTTTTGGCTTAAAAAGTCAACAGATTCGGTGCCTGTGGCAAATGTGCTGCACTTCCGTGTGGAAACTACCACACCGAAACTATCTTCAGCAAATGCTTTTCTTTTGAAATGTAGGCTATATGTGGACAAATGACCATGATATGGTAGTTTTAATAGCATTCTCTTCAACTGTAAGATGTGTAGCAACTCCGGTGGTGTACTTTTGAAAATACAGAAGTTACAGTTCATCTTGCTTTAAAATCATTTTAATCAAAGCTTCTAAAATGTATCTTCATGTAGGCAGATTTGAATGCACCGCAAGCTCCCTTCTGTACTTCAGTTTAATTCCCGGTATTAATGCCTTACCTGAGAATCTTAAGTATGCCTCATTGCTATTAAAGACTGTATCATGTACTCATCATACTGGACTTTAAATATCCGATTGACACAGAGTTTTAAAGGAAAATGAAAAACGAAACTTTTGACAATTACGAAGTACCGCTGAATGAGAGGCTAAAATTGGGGAACACCATTACTAGGTATCATTTGTATATGTTTTCTAAGATAATTGCAATTTAAAAGATCAGAAAAGTCAACTGAATCAGAAAGCTGCCATTCTGTGATTTTAGGGAGTAAAAAAATCTGACCCCCCAGTGATATTACAGGGAAACTCCAACATCACGTTAGAAATATTGCCAACTGTGAAGCCGAAATTTCCTGGCTAAATCTCTCAAGATAAGTTCACTGAAGCAGTCCATCTGCTAAATCTGATGTGCATATACAGGACAACGTACACATACAACGCGATTCAACGCTGAAAATACTATACTGCATTCCATACCTTGCTATACAGATGACCCACTCTCAGTGTTACAGTATTTGCAACTACTTCATTGGTCCTTCCCCCCCTGCCACCCCCTCAACCCACACTCAATCAGTATTGCACTGTAGCAATACATAACTTCTGGAAAGTGTTATTAGGCTATGTTTACTGTCTTCATTGGGAAAAGATATGTATACGAATTAACAACAAAATCATTTTGCTCTGAACATGATTTAAGTGCACTACTTTAAGTACTTGCTGCAGTTCTAATTAGGTGTACATGATATGCTTCAGTGTGACTTGTTCAAAGATAGCTCTTCAGTGCTATTAAGGATAAGACCATGTAGCTCCTTGTTGATGGTAATTAAGTATAATTTTGTTCTGCCATCATCTAGACTTTCTTTGTCTTTATCTAGTTTATTCCTACCTGGAAATTCTACCATTTCAATACATGGGATTTCAATTAGTAGAACAGTGCTCCAACAATGGTCTGTAATTAATGAATGGCTATAGAATTGGTACACTCTTGTTGCAGAAGTAGATGTTCCTATTCAGCAGACCTAGCAGTTTATAAGTCTTTGTTGCTATTATGCTTAATAGCCATTTAGTGTGTGAACCACTTTGCTGAGTTCCGCTCCTAGGTAGGGATGGTGTTTCACCCTACCTCTTTAAGAACAGTATTGACTGATCCATATCATGTGGCTGTATTTAAAAACTTTGTGAGTGACTCTGACAGTAAAGCACTTCACTGTAGCATGAGAATCACTTTCAAAGTTTCTGATCACTAAAAGTGTTGAAAGATATCTGTCACCTTTTCCTACTTTAGAACCATCGTCTTTATGGTGCTGTTTTTAATTCTCAGTAGTAAAAATTCTATTGTAAGAATATAATCATCTGCTGAAAGTCTTACATTGGAATGGAATTTTAGAGTACAGCAGGCCGTTTATAGCTATTGCTTGCTCCTTTAGCATGTACTTGTTGGTGATGATTATTGAAAAAATAATCCTATCACTTTTTAAAAGTGTTGCCTTAAACAGCCAGAATTAATTTTTCTCAAAGAAAGCTATGTACAGCCAGAATACAAAGAGGGAGATTTTTAAAGATGTACGTGTGAGATGTGGAGGTATGAGTGGATGATAGGAGCAGAAAAAGCGGGTGGCACCCATCCAGTGCGTTTGACTAGGTAGGGCTGCAAATAGCAAGGGTCAAAGCTTACAAGAGATTTGTAATTTTAGCATGCAGGTACCTGCGATCAACTAGTAATTCCTGTCAAAAATTAGTGTTGCACTGCAAGTACAGCACTGACAATATCAGGACCCAGATTTGGATTTGCTGCCCAGATCCAAAGTTAATCACCAACATTCATTGTAGGTATGACAAACATTTTTTTCTCACAGGTTGGTATTTTCAAACCCAATCATGATTTTGTACTGTGCATTGAACCATGTCTCTTTGCATAACTATGAGTACATCATTCACATGTCTTAAATGCATGGAGTTTTATCTTAATTGACGTGCAAAGCAAAATGTCATAGTCATAACTTCACAAAAAACTCATAACTAATTACAGTAGTAACTAGGTTAAGTTACATCTTGTTTTATCCCACCAACTGTGGAACTGCAGGTGCGGTCTACAGGTCCAAAGTAGGGACCTGTTGTAAACAGTCTGAAATATGTCGCTTTGCTTAAATAGGATAGGTTGACTTGAAGCAATACTCCTTGGGAGGGGCTCACTAGATCAAAGGTTCGCTTGATCGAAGTTTATATTAGATCAAAGACTCATTAGACTGAAGGTTCATTTGAGGTCAACTGGGATTAAGTTGTATAAATCTTGTAAGCAGGATATCTCACAAAGAGAAGCTTGAACAGATCTTACATTTGATTTGGAGATGGACCTTATTGAGTGCAAGAAACCTCAACTTTGTTACAAGTCAAAAGTCATTTGGGGTCAATGATCCTCAACTTTTACAATATGCCAGATTCAAAATATTCTGAAGACATGGAGGTCACAATAACTTTTCTCTTTGTGGTTTAATATAGAGTAGCACATCGGACTCCAAAGTGACAAAGCTTTAATGTGATTTGATCAACAATATTGCTTTGTGTAAAGTCTCAAGCACTCACTTGGATGCAGCATATATGTGTATAATATTGTAATTGATTGAATCTTTGTCCCAAGGACATAAAAAAATTAAAAATTCATTTGCTGAAATGGGATAGACAATAAATAGTATTAATCGTGATGGTGAAATCTTTGTACAATTTACAGTATAGTGGTTTGCAAATTTATACCAACTATTACCTGTATGCCTCATATTTCTTGTCTGTCCATTTTATTTGTTTTTTAGTTTCTCATATTCCATGACCACTATATCAAAATGTTTCTTTTTTTTACTTTGCACAGGGAAAAGAAAGATTCACTTCACTTTTCCGGATAAAACAGAAATGGTTGAAGAATATGACCTGAAGAATGGTGACTTACTTAGTATGTGAAATGAAAATTATAGTAATAATTGGAGAAGACATGGGTAGAACATGTCAATGCTCCCTTGTCAGTTCAGCCATATGTACATAATATTTTCAGAGTAGTACAATTTTACTCTAGGCATGTGCGTGTTTTGGTTTTAGATCCTCTGTGCTAAGATTTGCGTGCAGTTTTGTTTTTCCTGTTCATTACAGTTTCCCAGGACTTTATTGCATTGTGAACATATTCTGTAGTTGATTGACACTCTCCTTCCATGAATTAAGTAGAATATCATCAACTATGCTATTAGTCATTTCATATCTGTTCATTAAAACAAATGCTACTTCTTATGCATGCTGTTGCATCCAAATCGCTCCTTGATTGAGCCTCCAGTTTTATATACTCGTTAAAACACGTGGCGTAGAGACAAAATTTCCTGGGGGGAGAAAGGAAGACAAAGTACACTTGACATTTTCTTCAAGTTTTTGTAATTACTTTTCTGATTATAGAAGCATGCATGGTATGAAGAATGAAGTCCTTTCAAGTGCATTTTAATGGTGAAAACATTGTGAAAGATGGTTAATTTGGTTGACTGAAAAGATCTGGTTCAATTGTAGTCCGAAGCAAAACTCATGATAACCATACTGAAGTATGGGACATCAAAAGTTTATTTTTAAAGGGAAATAAGGCATTTGTTGTGCAGCAAACAACCACAGATTTTAAACCAGTGTTTGTAAAGGTAGAATGACAGATTATTCAAAATAAGGAACGATGGTAGCCCTCGCTTCAAAAAAATAAGTCTCTCATAGATAGAAATTCAGTTATTTGTTGCTCAACAATAATTTGTTCACCCGAACTTTCCAAAATTCAAATGATGCATCTTCCGTTCCTCACCACATGCATAGTGTTTTGAGGAGAAGATGTTTATTGGCGAGACTGAATGGTTTAACAATGTTTAAAGCTATTTTCTTCATACGCCATGTTGGTATATTCTAAACGCCCTATTCCCCTTTAAGGCTAATGAATTACAATCCCTTTTCCAATTTTGAATGAAACTACTGTACTCAAGGTATTTTCATGTTGGTGCATGAAAGCATGTACTCTTTTAAAAGTTTGGTTGATGTGCAGTATTAGGAAATACTGTATGGTATTTTGAGCATCACCCAACTGGGACTTCCTGTTTACACACAGAATGTTGATTTGGTGAATGTATTAATTGCCATTCAGACATGTAATAGCGAATGTTGTGTTCATCTTTCGACATGGCAGTTGCTTATTTGACGTTGATCAGTAAGTGCTGAAGAATTAATGTGAGACCGAAACTATTTGCTATTTATTTTCCAGTGATCGTTCACTGATTGAAGTGTGAAGGTGATGAGGTGATTAACAGTACATGCACAGTCAACGTAAGGCCTACCATGGCTTGTCCAAAATTTCAATTGTGCTTTACACAATATTTGAAATTATGTTCTTATGCAAAATCAAAGATAGTCAAGCACTCTGCTTATCTGGTAAGAAAGTGGACTTTTATCATCTATTCTTTCTTACAATTTTTGTTCCATAGTCAGAAAGTGGAAGAAAAGGAAAGTTCTGGGAGGAGAAGGAGATTGGGAATTTGAGGTCGGTGAAAGCTTCCGTACTCCATCCCTCCTCAATGAAGACATGCTGAGGGAAAGCAATGTAAATGTAAGTCAGCTTTATGTGACTGAAGTGTGCTTCAGATCATTTGAAAGCTTTTTTGGTTTGATGCTGTTTTGGGTGACTTTTCTCCAGGAATGCCTTAATTGTGACCATGCATCCACAATCTCATTGTTCTTTTCATTGCAAGTGGTACTGCCTGTGTTGGTCACATTTAAATTGTTCACTGTTTTTCTTTGTCTTTCTTAAAAAGCCAATTTTCACAAGGAAAGATACCAAAGATTGTTTCCAGTGGAGAATTAGAAATCTGCCTTATCCTGTTGAGACCTACAATGTCACAGTAGATGCTAGTGCGAGGTGTTGCATCGTCAGGACATCAAATAAAAAGTAAGTTTAGGGTCAGCTCAGAATTGTTGTCACTTTTTGGAAAGGGGCCAATATTATACAAAAAAAAAAAGGAAAACATATCCTAAAGTATAAAGGGAAGTAAATTACATTGTAAATGGTACCATGTTATCTGTGCTAGACCCAAAACCTCACTTGCGGTAATTACAGAAATCTTAAGCCATATTGATAGAGCAGGAGCTACTGACAGATATTCTGTGACTCTGGTTGTAGTGTATCAATGATTTAACTATCCTGGAGAGCCTCGAGGTTTAACAGTAGCTAACAAAAAAAATTGCCAAAAATTATCAGTGGATCATAAGTTTGAATTCCCTTTTAAGCAACTCTTCTTGTGGTTTCTCCAAAAACTGCTTCCAAAAGGTCTGGGAAGAAAGTCAAGCATATTTTCAGACCAGCTGAAGTTAAATGTTTTCTTAAGTAATGCATTGAGACTAGCTAAAACAAGGTTTCTTTGCATGAAAAATTTGTACGTTATAATTTGCAATTAATTTACAATCATTTGTTTTTAGTTTTTGTTTACAATCAATTTAATACATTTTAGAGTGATTCTTTACAGGGCCTGCTAATTTGTATTAAATATGTAAACTAAGGTTGGCCNNGTATGAGTTTGCACTATTGCTTATTTAAAGATACACTCTTCCTTCCCTCTGAAGGTATTACAAGAAGTTCACAATTCCAGATCTTGACAGGGCCCAACTTCCTCTTGAACAAAGTGCAATAACTTTCGCTCATGCAAACAACACGCTGATCGTTTCGGTAAGTTCACTGCTCAGTGCTAACCCTGACAGAGTGAATGACCTATTAAGTATGTCAGTCTTAGTCATTTGGACGTATCAAATGCCCGATGTGATAGCAAATTGCCACAGTTGGACAATGCATACAATATTTAGACTTTTCGTTTGATTTGCAATCACAAGTTCTTTTGTTTAGACCTTTCCAATGATTTTTAATCACAAATTTGTAAAGATCAATCCCTATGAAAACCTATTAGTGCCATGTAAGTAAAAAGTATTAATATTTTCTGACAAATATATTTGTTATTACAAATTATTTTATTTGCAATATAGAATTAGTAATTTGTAATAACAAATCAATAACTCATACTAAATAATTAGTTTGTAATAGCAAAGTGTTAATTGGTAGTAGCAAAGTGCTAATTTATAATAACAAATTGATAATGCATGGCACTATTAGGCTTTCATAAATCTCTGGTACAGCATGTATTGTGTTTAATGCGCAGGAAAACTAAATCTTTCCTGAAATTGAAGATCAAACTATAATACCTTTTTCTTATTCTTTCAAATCAAAAGGAACTTAAAAAGGGAGTAACAGTCCAAATTGTAAATCTGTCATTTAAAATTGACTTTTTAGTCACAGGGAAGGGGGGGGGACAGGGGTGGCATGGCAAGGCTGGTATCAGTCGTAACAATCAGTATGGTGTGATGACAGTCTGTTCTTGTTGATTTGTTTAATGTTCAGTATGGATGCTGAATCACAGTTGGATGATGTCACAGGTATCAAACATAACATTCCATTTTGAGTTAGCATAATCCAACCAGGTCATTTTTAGGCAGTCCAGAGACAGAACCCCAGGGCAGGTCTACAGAAAGTTTGTATCCCCATTAGGGTTTTCTGCAAGAAGCTGAATCCAGTGAACCATTTATAAAGTATAAATGTAGTCATGTGACACCCGACTTTGAAAGTGCAGTTGCAAGTAGTCTGTCTGAATCTCTAATGGGCTTTTACACATAATGTAGATTTCGCTGACAGGTATACCCTCTGTTTTGCAGATAGAAAATTGTTTCAAGTTTTTCAGATCAGAGCAAAAGTGGTTACTAGTCACTGGATTCGTATCAAATTGAACAATTACATTTCTTGTTCAGTGTATTAATACTTGTGCAAGAACTTATATGTTAATTTATGAGCTTGAAAATCTTCAAGGTGAAGGTGGCGACGTTTCTTTCCATTCTCGCTGCTTGCCCTATCCATAAGTGTCAGCTCCAAAAACTTAACTCCTGGAGGGATCTGATAGGCAAATGCAATGAAAGCAGTTGGAAAGGGGTCATTGTTGTGGGATCAATTTTATGTGACCGTTGTACAAAGGATCAGACTAGTGACAGCATAATTTCATCTTGACCTGGTTTGAAAATTAAGTCCTTACATGAAGAGAAAGGCAGACAAGCTTCCAGTGGGTAATTTGTTATTCAATGTTTCTTCCTCTTTTGTAGTACAAGAAGCCCTCAGAGATCCACAGATTGGAACGGGAAATAAAATCAGAGTTACTGAAACTTAAAGCCATGAAGGATGGTGATGTTGAGTGCAATCCCAGTTAGCATGTTGGCAAAACTGGAGCTCTACATCCGTCCACTTCCAGCACCAGTTTCTCTACATTATGTCCGAAACAAGTGGCTTTGCAGCATGTGTGGCATGTGTGACATATGATTGGCTTAGGTTTTGTCTGATTTGTCGGCCTCCAGAAATTAATGTATTTATGGAAATATTCCATTATTTTGCCTCTGCCTTATATATTATTGTTCTGCTGTTCCCTGTGATTATTTTTTTTAATCCTTTTTCTTTGCTCCAATTTATACATGCAATTTTCTGTAGAGGTAAGCACTGAGAGAAGTGCAGTTGAGCATCAAAGCAAGAACCATCAAACTGTCAGTATGTGCTATATTTGAAGCAGCATGTAGCCAGAGATCAAGCACTAAATGAAATTTTAAAAACGAAAATTAAGTTTTTCCCTCTATTTAAGTAAAATTTTGTAACCATGAGGCACCAGGAAATCTTTACTCACCAAGGCTGTCCTTCCTCAAACAGCAATAATCGTAAGTTATGAACAAGACACCAGAGTGGTGTTTGAAGTGCCTGCAGTGAAAACATGTGCTCTTTCATTTAAGAACTTTGTAAATTGTTCACCAACAGATTACTCCATTAAACATTTAAGTTTGAATTTGAATCACTGTTTATACTTTCAATGTTGTTCAAAATGTCATTGATTGTTTGATGCAGTTTTTTGGCAGATCATTCACTCAGATACAGATCGTAGCAGTACATTCACTCCTTTCATCTGGAGAACAAACGATATGGTAGGTGAATTTGCTTCTCCAACCAAAAGAATGCCTATTGAGGGAGAAAGAATCAGAGCATATGATTAAATTCTAACAGGATCTCCTTCAGTGACTGACTGACTGACTGATTGACAGACTGACTGATTGACAGACTGACTGATTGACAGACTGACTGCTTGTGAATCAGCCAGATCATTTGGTGGCAGCCATCTTTATTCTTGTTGCTCTGCTAGTGTTCACAGTGGTGGCCAGTCATTGTGCCAAGAATATTAATACCTACCTTTGAATTGATTGTTTGCATAAGGCAAAAATAAAAGCAAAATTTCATGTCTAAAAGTTTGCATCATTCAAACAAATGAAAATGAAAGTTTTTCAGGTGTTTGCTTCTGTGTTATGATTTCAAATTCTTCTAACATATGTACCAAAACTGGAAAATGCGATAATGAAGTGATTGGCAGTGTCCATTCGAATTTAACCTTGTGCTTCTATGAACAAAATGGTGAATTGGGGCCTATATATGCTAGCAATGAATACTCAGTTAGTGAAAACAACTGATCACTGACGGCTCAAACAGGCTATCAGTTTGTGGGGTAAGTGAAAAAACAAACAGTGCTTAGCTGCAATTCCTGATACCAATAAATAAGCTGCAACCTTGGTATGTGTTTGATACACTAGTAGTGAGACCTGTCCCGTTGCATATCCATTTGTAGGTGCATATAATTAAAAGTTTGAACCTTAAATTTCATGTATGATATGCCAATTCTGTTGCTTTTATTATAGTAACTGTGATTTTCTTTCATTGAATGATGTATTCGGTACACAAACATGAACAACCTTGATTATACTTTAAAAAATGAAGAAATAAAGGTCATCTTATCTTGGCTTCTCTGTGCACCTGCAATTGCTTTAATCTGCATGTGACCTCCTAAAGTGCCACTTGATCGGAGAAAATTGTATACACCCATCAAGGAGTAACTTAGTTCATGTAACAGTTAGCTTAGTACCTTATGTCTTGTAGGAAATTTAAGCTTCCATGTATTTTATCTTGACATTCAGTGGTATGGAGCACTTCAATTTTTGGTAATGTTTTGTCATCATTTTTTTCATGAAGTTAAAATTTTTGTGTGGAAACAATTAACCTTGTAATAGAGATTTAGGCTGGCTTGTAAATTTTTGTGCCGACAATTTGTACATTTAGCTATTATCACCTTGGAACATTCTTTATATCTTCAGTTTTTAGAGGAAAAATACAAACAGTATAAAACATTCAGTGTGTGTAATGATGTTTTGTAATGTGCTGTAATGAATACCCCATTACTCTGCCAA
>VJOZ01114964.1:0-10117 GCA_009801055.1 Stichopus horrens | reverse complement strand
TTGTTGAATATTTATGATGTCTGTTTTCATATACCTTGTATGATGAAGTTGACAGCCTGTCTCTCGGCATGCAGTCTCTGTGGTGTGTTAGAGCTGCTGATGTTCTTGATCAGTCTTCGTCTTTGGAGGAGGCTCCTGACGCACCCGAGACGTCGACACTGTGAAATGGTCTGATGAGTGAACCTCCTGATACCAGAGAACTTATCTTAAGAAGGATGAAAAGATGAACGAGGTGGAATTAAGTAGGGTGTTATAAAAGACGGTCTGACAAAGAGTGCAATATTGGTATGGAGGGGTACTGACGTTGCAGTAATGGAATGTATGAGCAAGAGAACTTATCTTGAGAAGAATGAGAAGATGATCAATTTGGGATAAAGTAGTGTGTTACAAAAGCCAGATGGAAGAAGAATGGAATATAAGTGTGAAGTGGTACTAATGTGAAGTAATGGAAGGTATGAACAACATTTTATCTTTAAAGTTAGTAAACAATGAGTCTCAAGATCCATAGACAAGTTACAGTATGCATTATGTGACTGTGCAGACAATAGCACAAATATTTGCTCTTTGACAAGTCTGGTGTTTCATATATTACAAATCTAGTAAAATTACCGTCCTGTTACTGCTTTCCATTCAAAATTGCATGATGACAGTTGACCACAACCATCCCCCATATTAGACAGTAAAAGTTTGATAACAAGTGAAATTTTTTTTTTTTTTTATGGTGGAATTTAGGTTTGAACAATTGTGAGTACACCAAAGAACATATATGATCATGGGTACTAACAGTAATTAAACTACTGATTGCTGTGGAATTTATGCATGTACAATGTTTGATGAGACACATTTATATACCCCGATTCGATTCAACTGGATGGTATTTGGACAGTACAGTGCTCTGCTTTGTTATCAAAAGATCTTCACTTTTAACCTATGAATGTCAAACCTCACTTACCAATGAAGCTGTTAGTGAAGGATTTTGCCGTGGTCTTGTCGACTTTAAGTATCTCTGATATCTTTTCAGATCCTGTGTGATATCAAATTTTTATAATTACTTTAAACTTCACCTACAATATGTCTTGTATTTTGTCTGCAATACTGAGACTGATTTGACCTTTTCTACTACAGTTTCTTCACCTGTACATTCGACTCTGCTAGTAATTAGCTTTTCTGACAGTTATCCTCCCAACCAAATGCACTTTTACCAAAGTGCTATATAAATTTTTTCCTGAGTGTCTCACACACTGTCATGGGGAATCAAACATATTGCTGATCCATATCACAGTACAGCATATATCAAAGCATTTGACACCCAAATAGGAGTGCGTTCACGCAGGTGAAAACTGCCAGGAAAACTAACAATAGAGTCAAACATCTAATGACCTAAAATGGATCTAACTCTAAAGTAAGAGCAAATACTCTCAGAGATGTACTGTAAGATGAAAAGCTTGCGGTTTAGAACATCTACCTCCTCGACCATCTTGGTCACATGACTGCATGATTTGGTTTGACGGTTTATACTAAATGCACAATTATCATGCAATTATCATTCATCATGTATCATTCTTCAGAGACTTTGAATACTAAAAATTTACATATTCATGAATATTCATGTCTTCCTTATGTAACTGACAAAGATACAACTTGTTGCTAGAGTACCTCAATAGCATTAATCACCTGCACCATAGACAATGGAATACACTATCCTCTTGGTCCTCTCACGGTCCTCATCCCTCACTTCATCACTTGGTATCCCAAGCCTTAGGAATTATAATGTGGGAGAACAGACAAAATCCAGTGACGTATATTTGAAATGGTTCCTTACAAAGATTTGGAGGTAAGAGTATTTTAATGTATTTGGACAGGTGATTCAGTCCATGATGATCATTACACTCTATATTGTTTGGCCAGGTAAAGGAGAATTTTGACGTCCCATACGAGACTGGTGGATGATACATACAAAAGTTCACACAATGGACAAGAATTACTCATGTTCCAACTCTGACCTCTGCATTCTTAACACCAACATCTGCAGCAAACTATCGCTGGGATGTTGATTCAGTCTGAATATCGATTGTAAGCTATTAAAATTCATGTAAGCGGACATACTCAATGACACTCAGTAACTAACAGTACTTCTTTTCCTTATGATACCAACATTCATGCTTTTTCCAGCCAATCATCAAACAAGAAGGAAGACTCATAAACATAGAGACCTTGGATCTCAGGAGAGACAAATCTGTTATTGTTTGCAGGTGTTACGATACGTTCGTTGGAAAACGGCACTTACAAACACCTGCTTGGACGTTTATGCATACCATTGGCTGGCCATCTGGATGAATATGTCAGTCTGATCTTCATCTTTGAAAATCTCTAAGAGAAGGTCATCATTTGAGAAATGAGCCAAAAGTCTCAGCTCTATTGACTGGAAATCTAGAGGATGTGAAATTTTCCAGGATTAAAAATATGTAGCAAATTGAGATAAACATGCAAAAATGTATTAACAGAGAACTCTTTTGTAATTCAACAAGAGTACATGTCATACCTGCAGAGATCAAGGAATGACCTTTTTGACTAACAAAGGGTTCTCTCATATGAAGGATGCGATGAGCTCCTTCTCTACTGGAACTGGTTTCCAGGTTCACAGATACTGGTTGCTTTGGAATGTTCTGGACATTCTGAAGATAGCAAACAAGATAATCGCAAATAATACAAAAAATTTACAAGCATCTTTACTTTGGTTAATTAATTATTTACTAATGTCTTTACTATGGTTCTATCTTTATATCTTTATCTTCTACACACACATGCTCTTGAGACGTTATCATTTATACCTCTTTAATTTACTGTTATTTAATTTTACTCAGAGTTTCAGCCTGGTGCTCTAATTGTTAACTGTCTGAAATTTTGTTGTGCTATACACAATGCATTGATGTATAGTTTTGTTACATGATTTTACACTTTAATATTGAGTTTCTTTTTTATATTTGTTTTACTTTTGTCACTTCCTTACTACTTCTTTTTTTGTAATTTGACTGCATTTTTCCTTTGTTTTTTCCCCTTCTTTTACTCTGTTATTTTGTTTTATCATGTCCATGAGGAACTCATGTAAGACATTAGTTACAGCTGAATGAGTGAACCTCTCTAAACAAAGTTGAAAATAATAAATACACAAATGGAAGCTCAATAAAAGCTGTGGTTTTTGCTATAACCTCAGCAACAGGTCTTCGAGGATAAAAATAACCACACATCACGATGAAATCCTGTCTGCAGAACCAGTCCTGCAAAGTATTCTGAATAGGTTCTAAGTCACATAAAATTAATGCACTGCAACTGTTTAAAGAAACTCACAGGATTTGTAGACTGTAGCCTTCCACTAACAGCAGCAGTCTGCTCCCATGTACAGTGGATTTTGTTCTGCAAATTCAAAGTATTTCAAAATGTTTATGATCTCTCGGATCTTTGAAATATTTGAGCTATATTGACAAAGAGATTCACATAAAATTACAATTGTTTGCCACACAACAAGGATTTCTGATAATTGTCTGTAGGATTACATGAATGGTATTACATTAAAGCAGCAATCACTTTTAAACTTAAAACAATTTGTACAAAACTGAGGGCAGTTTAGATTTTTGTTTGTCCTGGAATTGCTAACTTTCCAGAATTTTGGTTAGAATGGTCAGAACTAATATCTGATTAACAGTATCCTAATGTTGTAATACATTGTAATTATGAAATGCTTGTGAATACCTCGCCTGGCACTCTCCTCTAAATTACACCATCAGTGGAAACAGTTCTGCGAAGGGCCGCAGGATACAGATGACATTTTATAACGATGAAGTTGATGCAAATATTGCAGTACATGAAACAGATGAAAGAAATAAACAAGCAGAGATCCATGCATGCAGCATGGGCTCAATGCCAACTTACATCTTTGACAAAGTCTATGAAGCCATCCACATATGTTGATTTCAATTTTTGCATCTGAAAAGAAATAAAATGATAAGAAACAAATACACTACAGCTACTTTCTCAGCAATCTATATTACATATTTCAGAAATCTGCAATACATATATAATTACAAGATGTCACTGCTGAACAAATTTTGTTGGTCCATTGCTTCTAATCAAAATAATTTATTATATCTGCTTTGCAAGTGAAATTCACCACTTATAATATCACACTTTTGCTAAACAATCATTATTTCAATCTGTCATTTGAAAAGACCCATCTAAGCTTTTAACAAAATTCTTGGTTTGATTTCTTTTTGACAAAAAGTAAACTCAACGAAAACAAATTTTGAAGGCTATGTTTTCCCTTCAAAAGGGGGTGGAGAGAGCATAGTACAGTTTACAGGGTGTGCACACTTTTCTGCAGGATTGAAATCAAACACTATTCAAGGAAGAAATTTTGTTTTCCAGGACATCAAACCACTTTTAAAAGTCTGAAATATCTTCAGAAATTGCTGTGCACATGAGCGGTTGACAGGGAACAAATTTGGTCCTGGTCCCAACACTTTGTTGCAGATAATAAAAGCAAGAATGTATAGTAACATTTTCAAATCACTAAAAGTCAAGCTGTTTTCAAGGAATTTAATGCAACAGGATAAAATTCAAACACTTTCAAGGACTTCAGGTACTTTCAATGTTTTCAAGGTCCTGTTTAAATGACCACTGTACATAACAAATATTCATTTTCTATCCAAATTTAAATAATAGATCTGCCCTACCTTTCTATATTCCAAAATAATCCCAGGCAGTGGATGAACATCATGTAGTTTGATTAACTGTAAATATAGTTGAGATAAACTTAAATCATTTGATAGATGAAGCAATACATTATCCAGACTGAGTATACTCAAAATGTGATGAAAATTTTTAAGTTGAAATACAGCTTTCATCATACTTACATTACATTTTTTCTTTCATACTGGAAAAATTTAACATTATTAGATCTAACATAACACTTATTTGCATGCATTAGTTTATGCTTGCACCTGGCAGCGACTGTTTTATGCCCTTTATGTTAATGCATAATTACATTACTCTGTTTTCTGAACTTAACATTTTAAAAGCTGGAATATACGTTGCACTGGCAATTGCCTGGACATCTACCTTCATTCTTCACCAGGGTTTCAGGGGAGAGAAAGTAGTGGTCCATAGGCCCGATGCAACCCTAATGCACCCACCCAAGGACAGTATGACACTTTTTGATTTCATTCCTGGAAGTTAAACCAAACACGAAAAAGGGGTGGCACCATCACACAATTGGGATGGCCCCCCTGTATGATCCCATTTTCAAAATGGCGCTCACATGTGCTTCATAATTTCGAAAGTTTTGCCAATATCCCAGTTTCTTAGACAAACACAGACAAGATCTTGGTCTCTGCACTTCGACTCCATTTATTCCAGGCCCATGCAAATGCATCCTCAATGAATGTCACTACTCCCTTGACCCGGGTTACTCCACAGCCTGGTGTAATATCGCCCTCATTTCATTTACAAACATCCTCCGATGTTAATGTTAATAAGACCTCTAACTACATCATTCTCTGATGTTGATTGTAAGTTCTGTACCTACCAAATTCTCTGATGTGGATGTTAGTAACTTCTCTCCTTACAATATTATCTAATGTCGACTTTAAGTCATGAACAGTATTTCCTGTTGATGTTAAGTGATTTACTTACAACATTCTCTGATGTTGATTTTAAGTTCTGCCCTGCTGTTCTCTCCATTTGTTTGCTTGTTAAGGTTTTATCTAGTTTCAACTCATCAAAGAGAATCTACAAAACAATAGCAGAGTAATTAAAAATGGTTTTTCTATAGAAAAAAGAGCGTGTACAATCTACTCCAAAATACCTCACTTACATTATAGTTCAGACATGATGTTTAACACTTTGGATGTTTGGACGATGTGCAGATGTACAAAAATAAACTGCCTAATTTGCCAAGTCATTTTTCAGGCTTTATGGGGCATATTATGTTACATATCTAGTTTTCAAAGTCTGTTTACAAGCTATATTACAGGTTTCTTTTACTTCACACAGTAGCATGTTCCTCTCCACCCCCACACATACCTCCCCCAGCCTCTTATGCAATTTAAGTAAAGACAGATTTTTATAGTAAATGATGTGACCATGTCAGTTCTTTTGTCAGTACTTTTATTATAGGAGACATTGCAATTGTGTAACAGAGAATAATAACTTCATAGCACTAACCACTCAATTAGTTTCTATGTTAGGCAGCACACATAACTTAAAGTGTATAAAAGAATCTAATGGACCTCACAAAGATAGCCAGTTACTTGCTTGAATTTAAAACAAAAATCCATTGAAACGTTAAATTGCATGGTTTGGGAATGTCAGTTGTGAACTTGTATTACAAAAGCTTGCATTGTCAGAAATACCTTCCGTAATTGAACATGACTATTCAGCTGAAAAGCTCTCCCAGCTTTAGAATGGGCCAACTGCTCCAGTTGGGAGGTACGAGACTGAAAGAAAGCAAAAAAAATAATAATGTAATGTGTTCTTTCAGAGAAGCTGTATTCACCCAGAAGAGATGTTCTCCCTTCCGATCAAGATTACTGTTCCATTTTTTCCCCACCCAAACATTTGGAACTAATTTCTGCCAACAATTTTCTCAGAAACTGGACACATCTACGTAAAGAATTGTACAAACTTGTCATGACACAAAAAGGAAGCTTGAGTACAAAACAAAACTTCAAAACTGAAGACACATTCTAATGGCAAATTAGAGGTTTACTTGTGTTAGAAATTACATTGTTCTTATACTTTTCAAATCACTTGATGACAACCATACATATTGCTAATTTTTTTTTTTGACTGAAGATACACACTATGATTGTAGTCTGGGGGACATTGTGTGAGTGACACGGCATGACCAATGGGCTCAATACCATCGCAAATGTCACGGTAGGAATGGTTTGATTTTTTTCTTTACACTGAAACAATTTACCATATGAGTAGCTGCTGTACAATGTAGCAAGATCTTTTGGTGATCCAAGCAGGATTGCTGGGATTTAAGTATTTATGCGATAAATCTGTCACATTTCATGAAAAATTTTAACATTAAAATTGTACAGATTTGTTTTGTCTAAAAAGTGTTTCTGCAGCCAACATGTAAAGTGTCAGTAAAAATGTTCAATTTATATAAATATGCAATAAGCTGTGAATACCTAAGATTGGTTAAACTAAGATGACAAACAAATAAAAACATAGCAAATTACTTTTAGTATGCAAGGAAAACAACAACAGCAATATAAATGAAAAAAGAGTTAAAAGTGGTGAAGGAACAAAACATTATTCAAAAAGGACATCTCAAAAGCTGTCATTAGACCATGGCATGAAAACCCAACTGCCATAAAAAGACAAACTGGTTTTGGGGAAAATC
The DNA here is from genome assembly GCA_009801055.1 of Stichopus horrens. Taxonomy (NCBI): domain Eukaryota; kingdom Metazoa; phylum Echinodermata; class Holothuroidea; order Aspidochirotida; family Stichopodidae; genus Stichopus; species Stichopus horrens. Next base: position 2,706 of record VJOZ01114964.1, on the reverse strand, counting down.
TGGAATAACGGTCTCTTTGAGCATCTCATGTGCATTAGGTCAGGTAGCATGAATGCTTCATTCTCAAAGTCATACATATTCATCTCCATCAAAATCACACAATTTTCAAATCTGTGGTTCATTTTTCTTGGGGGTGGGGGTTCTGAGGTAGTGGTCACATCCTTAAACACTCTGGCACTCGACAGAAAAAAGTCAATTCATCATTATAATTTCTCATGTATGTGTTTCTGTGATCTAACCTGTAGTACATTATTAACAGTCATCTCTGTTCTCTGCATGAATCTCTTGCTATGTAACATTTTTCTGCACTGAATGTTGTTTTCAACAGTAAAGATTGCATTTACAGAGAGCCCAATGTACTACTAAAATTACCATGTGACTGGTTTACAAAGCAAATTTTAGTTGCAGAATGATGGACCAATACTTTGGATTTCAGAAAGTTCAGCAAATATCTGTTTCAGTCTGAGGTTTTTCATTCCAAACATTAAATTCACATTAAAAAAAAATGCAACGAGGCACAGAAAAATAGAATGTACTTGAAAATAATGGTTTGCTATGCATATGGCACACATTTAAACTTGAGAATCAAAGCAACCAAACATGCTTCACATAAATGATTGGGTTCATCATGACCTACAATTGGGTTGTGTCCACCTAAAAAAAAAAAACTATTCCCTTGAAGTATTAATTCTAACATTAAGCCAAAGGAATTCGCAATAATTCACAAATACTGAACTTTTGTTTTGCCATAACTTGGGTGTAGCTTAAATACTGCTACAATGAAAGGTACTTTGATAAGCCAAAATGCAAAGCTTGAAAAATGCAGTGCAAAACAGTGAGTTAGACGCATTTAACAACAGCAAGCATTACTAACGATGGAACTAACTGACATATTAAACATAATACCTTTAAAATTGCGCTGGAATAGTAAAACTTTTGTGGATTGACTTGAATGCCATTTTGTTCCATTCCTGAAGTTTGTAACAAATTCTTCAACTGAGAAAACTAAAGGTTATGTTAGTGAGGGGTGGTGGCGCTATTGCTGTTTAAAGACACTTGACGTATGACCAAATGGCTTGGAAGGTATATGCATCAAAGCAATAATGCCTCATTGCTGGTACACAATACATCTAACCATAATGATAATGTATCATGGAGATATGAAAGATGAAATTAAGAGTGTGGGAAGGGGAGGAGGGTGGAAGGTTCAGGTTAACACTGGATCAGGGGTAACGTTGTTAATACAAAGAATTATCCAGACATGAGAGACGGCTAGGTGAGACACAAAGAGGGAGAGATGCAGAGGCAGTGAATTCAGCTTAATTTAAAATTCGTACACAAGAGAGTTGTTTACACTGTTTTATGACTTACAATATGTGCATTTATTATGAATTATGGTAAGCCGGTATTGTTTGTGATAAGAAAGGCAGTGAAGTGGGTTAAGACATATTTAATTATTCTATAAATATACCTGCCAGCAATGGTATCAGTGGCATTTCCACTTGAAGGAAAAGATTCCAAAGATTCGCTTCGGTGAGCCGATGGTGAAGCTGCCTCATGCACTGACTCAGAAGTACAAAATCTGATACATCTGTGGGGTTTCTTCTGCCTGCTCTAATACTCTGTAAGTTGTTGATGGTTTGTTTTGAAGAAAAATACAGAAGGAAAAATGAAACAAATTGAATTCACCTCCAACAACTCTGATGAAAGTCAGGTTTAACCAAAGTGACAGATGCAAACACTTACAAGAGTTCTGCAATATAACTTTGTGGACATCGCTGTCTCTACTTGGACAATGGACATGACATACGGTATCAATGCTTTTTGAAATATGCTTGTTTTACAAGGTGTTTCAAAGTTGTAATGTTTTGACTATTTGGGTTTTTTTTTACTATTCAATTGACGTGTAAATTCCTTTAATACATTCGACATATCTGTCCTTTTTCCTACAACCAGAATACCACATATTCCTGTAGATAATGGTCCCAGCATTCACCGCTTTATAGCAATGCTTTTGAAGAGTAAGAGTTTTTACAAACAGTAACTGTGTGAATACTAACATTCTCAAAACAAAATATATTCAAACTAAGACCCAGAGGGCACACAGAGTACTGTATCATGGAAAATGTTTTTCATTCTGCTGGGCTATTTGCACACAAGTCAATTCCATGTTCAGCATTAGTTTTTGCAAAATTACAGCCCCATCATTTAAAACATTTCATTTAAAAATCTACTTAACAAGTACCATTCTGCATTAAGCAGTACAAAAGGGTCCTACCATACCTTTTGGTCCCCTCCAGATGGTTCACAATCAAGGACTGTCTTCACCAGATCTGAAAAGCTGACAGGAGGATTGTCTGGGTCCAACAACCAGCAAGCAACTTGAGGATCTAAGCAAAGCCACTCACTGGCCACTGCAATGACAAAAAAGATTGTCAAAGAAAAAAAAACCATCATTTTCTGTTACATATACCTTAAGTTTATGATTTGGAATTTTTTTCATTGTCTATGACCACTGCATTGCTCGTCAAAAGTGTGTCAGTAAAGTTGATAAAATTGTGCAAAACTGTACATGGAGGGGTACCAATTCTCTTTGAATTACATATACATATGCAATACACTTATGCGAATCTTGTATCAATGAACAGTTCATATGCATGTTTAATGAAAATAATTGGCATAGAAAAGGTGTGATTTTTTTCTTCG
>VJOZ01114875.1:0-13024 GCA_009801055.1 Stichopus horrens | reverse complement strand
TTTTTCCCCGTTCTCCGGAATTTATTTTTAATGTTATACAAATACGGATTCCTAACGTCATATCGATATTTTGATATCGCGGTAATCGTCAAATAAAATTTAGGACGATGGGGAAAATTACGAATAGAGACCGTGACCTATAGTGACTGGCAGGGTCATACACAGCGTCCACCTTGTCATAACTCTTATAATAGCATCATATACTCTGCTGCTATAGCTCGACATCCTCTGATATAATTAACAATCTGACTAACGGCCGCCTGCGGCAAACTGAAACCATCCACTAACCGTTCGAATCCAGGACACACCATACATATATAAATATATATATATAGATATATGTATATAATGTATTCATGCAGCGCACAGCCGTCATCCAGCATTAGCAGAAATAGCAGGAGAAGATTTAAGCTCCAATATTAAATATTCATAACAGTAATGAAACAAACAAACTGATTTCGGTATTGGGGGCATCTCCTATCTATTTATCTCCAGTAATCAGGAAACTTTCGTCGGAATTTGGAACAAAAACTTTAAAATTAGGGGAACAAAAAGAAAACTTAAAAGAAAAAAATGTGCTTTTTTGCTTCTGGGAAACAGGTTTAAGAGACATTGCAAACAACTCCAGATTCAGTTCGAAAGAAACATTGTAAAGTTTTCTTTTGTTTCTTTGGGGTGTTTGACCTTTGGCCCCGACCCATTTCATAGTCGAATGAACCTAACGATTGTGCGTCAACCTCACGACAAGTTGTTAATTTTATCCCTGAAAAAATGAAGACAACGATCTTAAAAAGTATAAATATCAAGTAAAAAAAAATTAAATACGAAAGCGGAGAAAAAAAAGAAGTGAAAAAGATATCAAACCTAAAGAAAAAGAGAATATGACAAATTAAGAGCGTCGTTGTCTTTGTAAATTCGTTTTCTCAGTAAACCCGAAGGGGTCAAAGGTCATTTTGTATTGTTGGGACTTCTCGCTTCCTTCAGCATCATCCTCCGGTTTGCCGAGGATAAGGAAGTCACAAAGAAAGAAGCGCGAAACGAATGCTCTCCGTAAATGTCACAGTGATTTATCAGCTGATATAAACATAACCCAGACCTGGTTACTGGATGATGTTCACCCACATGAGGTCAACCTCACCCCTTCGACTGTACATCCGGGGTATCATCTTGTCGTGGATTGGGCTACGAGACATGACATGCGCACGCCATACACCGAAAACGCTTCGGCACTAGAAACATTGCCAGCTATTGAATCATAATCAGCTTTACATGTATTTTTTCTTTTTGTTTCAAACATGATATACTTTCTTTGTGTTGAACGTGCAACAATGCCGTTTGAGTCTAGATTATAAGCTAGCTCGTGACAGTTTTCGAAACAGCAAATCTACGACGAAATGGTAACACGGGAGATGCATTACATGTTAACAACATGGCTGGAACGTTATCGAGGTGATTTGTCCGCAAAACAAGATGACTTTGACAATCAGTTTTTGATTTTATATTCCATCACTAATTTTTAGTTTGAATTTGAGCAAAAATGCCCTACCTGTTATTTATGTTCATAACCTTATGTCGCCAATGGATGAATTATGCGTGTAGATACAAAAGGGCGGATGTTACTACCGCAACATGGCATGTGCCGAAATCTTTCTAACATGCAGTCCCTGGCTATCAGAAGGGAAATATCAACAGCATTCTAAAAATCTTTCGTCATTTCTCCATCTTTGTTTCTCGTAAAATTACAGTTTCAGAATATGATTAAAAAAACACTTCTTATGAATGTATCGTCAGGTGATTTGAAAGTTACCTCTAGTGCACAGTATCACGGCAGTCATTTGCTGTTTACAAGTGAGAAATTCAACGCAATCTTGGACTAAACCAATTTCTCAGGTGCATAATATGATCACGCGAATGATTCGACCGATAAAACAGCTTAATTGCTTAGACAGTTTCAGGGTCTATGCCTTCGCTGCAACTTGCGGCTCTTTCTTCGATTGTGACGGTCTTGGGGTTAGTTCGCAACCTGTTCCTTCAAACCAGGGAGAAAATGTAGAGTGAAAAAGAAAAACCAAGATTCCGCCGGCTGACGTCAATCTTGCTACTTGGTCGCGACTAGCTTAGCTCACTTTGCCAATAAAACTAGCCTTTCACTAACCTCCCAATCTCCGACTTAATTAGATGTTTTTATCAGCATTAATCATTCATTCTTTGCTTCACCTGCTGCAGTTATATTGTTAGTTATTGTTGGCAGGGCGCGTGGCGAGAGGCAGGACTCACGACCGCTGCCGCCGTAGTCGCGTCCCCTGTCTGCGATCTTAGTCTGGTTGTTTGCTGTAACCAAACCATCGATGCATTGATAAAAGCCCATTTCTGGCAAGCTAGGGAGTGGCCACGTGGCTGACGTGTTGTATATCTGTGTCTCAGCCGTTTACCTCATAGCCGGGCCGGGCCCGAGGCTTCGACGAGATGGATATGAGCTGCGAGCTAGTTTTTCTGACATTCGGCGGTATCTCCCCTCTTTGCCCATCTGCGTGGATGACGCTGCACGTTTTAGCGGTGTGCCAAACTCTCTCGTCTTGAAAGAAAGAGCTCATAACTGCCGAGAAATTGTTCAAGTTATAGGTCCACTGAGAGAGTACAACAAGCGTGAAGCGGAGCCTTCGTTTTCGCGGCAGCTTGCGACTGCTGTTTCCATCCATAAGGCATGCCCCAAGCCATTTGCAGTCAACATTTCTTATTTCTTTTTTATCTCTCTTGATATGTTTTTACGACATATGCGCGTTGTGAACACCATCTTTACCATTTCGAAGCTTCCCGAATGCGTTCGTGCCCCCATTAATCATTGCAATACATATACTTTTATCAGAGCTCATGTATACCCCGATACAATGTCTGTCGATTGATATGTGAGGATTTGTCGGATAAAACAAAGTTCTATACGAATGAGTTGTCCATATGCCACAAGTTGAGATGATATTTATGACGTATTCAATAGCGGATATCTAGTTGGTTGTGGCTCACAGCTCTGGTCTCTCTTTCATCCCTAACTTTAACAATTTTCCTTAAGGATTGGCATACTGCTCGAAAGGTATCGCCCAACTTGCATAGAAAGAAAACTCAACAGGCAAAATTCCGAGCTATTTTTCTGCTCCCAGCAGGGCTCAGTTAGGTGTAAATTATTCGGTTTAGGAATTTCATTCCTTCTTGACAGGAAACATTCCGCGATCTAAAATAGAATTTTCAAATGAGTCATTTCATTTTGTTTTCAATATATTAAGGGGAAATGAAATCAATAGATAATCATTTTAATGCACATATATATACGTAGCATTTAATCACTTTCTGAAGACTAAGAGATACGTATAGAGGCACATCTTCTATTTAAATAAAAGGTTGCTCCGTCGACAATTAATTACATGTTTTTCTTTTTAGCTTCCTTCATGTGACGTCAGAATATTCTTTTGTGTTGAAGTCGCTCGGCAGCCTGTTTCACGAAATTTCGTGTAAATAAACTTTCAAAAGGAATATTGTTTTTCAAGTGATGCATCTATTCCTTTTCGCTGCATATCATAACATCGCCAGAAGTTACAAGTAGATACTCATATACAGGTATATGCTAACCCAAATGTCCAGAAATTGGGGGTATGCTTAGTTTGTGAAGACTGTCTAATCTGATAAGTTTTCAAAACAAAATCGGCTGCGTAAGACTTTTTTACAAATTAAATATGTAACTTTGTGAGATTTCAAAGGAGAAAACATGACATTGATAAACCTTGAACACGAGCCCTACAGAGGACGTTATTTGTAATGTATATACTGGTAAGTTGGCAAAATATAAATGTTCTCCTATTTTCCTGTGTGTTTGTGTCTGCTTGCAAAGATTTAACTGATTTTTAAATTTAGTTAATTCGTTTTTAATTTCTCGTCGACTATTTGTGTTAGGTCCAGTTTCTCTGTCACTTTATCGGGTAACGTAAGGCATCGACACATGAGCAACCTTTTACCCTGCTGTCATATCTACCAGATCAGGTGACATGACGTTATAACACTTGGTGATAATACCTGTTAAACTCATACATCACACCAAAAATAGGATATGTGACAATAATATGTTAAAAAATCTTTAGAAAGTGTGTCTTTAATATTTTTCATCGTCACTTTATGCTTAAAAAGTCTCTGTTGCGCGATCTACCTTAGCAGACAGGCTGACAACTAGTGGGGTAGGCCGTGCTTAGCTGCCGACAGATTTTATCTCATGCAAATGTTCTTACCATTTTGTTGTGCAAAGTATTGGTAAGTTTATCCTGCTTTTGGGCCATTTAAAACCAGTTTTGGCAATTCTGTTTTCCTAAAATATTACCAAAAATATTTAAAAGTTAGAGCTTTAGCAACACGTTATGACTTCTTGGCCATATCTTGAGAAACATTACACTGTGCACCTGCCCGTGTCGACGCTGCCTCAATGAACTGACGTCACAGCACTCAATACACACTATAATGTAAACAATGCTTTAAATGCACGTTGTATACAGAAAAATTACCTATAATTCAGGAAATTTTAAAAAATTTTGGATACTTTTTTCTCTAAACAGCTGCAAAGTGTCTCCATTTTGATCAAAAACGCCGTTTTTAGCATGGACGCATGTCGGGCAGACGACCAGGGGATACCCCGAGCGTCAGCCGTGTTATTCCTACGTTTTAGCGCCATTTTAGGCTAAAATAACCTTTTAGTAATCCTCTACTACTGCTTAAGAAATAAATTTTCCCAAAACTTTTTATATTTTCCACTTAGACAACTTCCTACTTTATTAGAATTTAGGGACTAAAGATCCGAGCTATACCTACAACTAACAGAGACGTGAGGGTGACGATGTGCACCCCGGAAGCGTCTAGGATGAAAGCTAATACACTGTGTACAACAGTATCGCATTATATTACGTTGTATTTTCGATGGAATTTATTCTTAAAGTCGCAGAAAATATTTTAATTATTCTCTTTCACTAATTTGCTAGCATTTAATAGTTTCGATGATGACAAGAAACCCATGAATATTCATCTTGATTGCCATCGTGAGGGAATGGCATCACTTGGATCAATATAGGTAACTTCCCCTAGACCAACAAAGATGGGGCCAAAATAATGGTTTTAGTTTAATATTAGATTCAAAAAGTCTTAAAATTATTACTCTTTCATTATTTTCTCAAGTTTAGAACAAGTCTCATGAATACTTTGTTTGCCTGTCTCTTTCGTACACAATTTAACACATTAAAGTCAATACACATGTCACAGCATATTAATATGGTTACGACAACTTGCATCACAACCACATGCTACGTCTTACAACTTAACTGACTTCCTCGATCAAATTTGACAACTTTTCTTCATCATTTTGTCTGTGAATTTCCAAATTTCTTTCTCGGTTTTGTATAAAATATTGCCACGATAAAACAAAACAAAAACAATTCTGAAGATAAGACATTGATCATCGTGTAAAGTTATTCGGCTACCTAAAATGGACTAATCTGTGTACAAGGGCTTAATCGTCTCTGACATCAAAAACGCTCCAAAATGTTTGAAAACACAGAGAAGACGAAAATCGTCAGTCCTTTTAAAAGAAAGAAAAAATATCAAGAGAAGAAAATAAAATAGCGCTCTCTTGAAATAAAATCAACGTAACTGGTTATTAAAGTCGTTTGAAGGAGTTATTGTAAACAAAGAAAGAGCCAGTGGGTTCACAAGCAAAATAACACCTCAAAAGTATGTATATATGACACTGTGTCCCACTTTGCACACACTCAACAGACTAATACATTACAGAGAAATCCACCGTTTGAAAAGAGTTTACTGAAATTTGAAGACAGAGTTGAAAACAAAATGTCATATTTTTTTTGTGAATAAAATTTACTTTTTTAAATAAATTAAGGAATCTTTCACGTACAAATCTAATTTTGCAATTGATACGTTTTATTTTATGTATCATACCATTTGTCATCTTGGGTATCATACAGACCACTTGAGACGGTGCTAAGTCACCAAGTATTGCCAATGATTATGTTACACGCTCAGTCTCTCTTTCTATTACGAAATTATTATCATTTATAATTTTCATCACGTTTCCAAAGTTTAAGGTTACTTTGGAGCATTGCCTTTTGCCAACATCATCAAAGCTCTTGTATCCAGACGTTTACATCAAGACTCCCCCCCCTCTTCTTTTTACTTCCACTGCACTCTTGTTCTTTTTTTCTCCCCATACTTCCTTTCTTATGAGATTTACCATGAACAGTTTTGAGCTGGGTATCTTTGTTTGGGGGTTTGTCCCGTTAATTAGCTGATCGACAGGCTAGACTAAGTTTCCATCACTTCTTCTCCTGTGATTCATTTTATCAGTTGACAGGCGCCTGTTTCTTTTGTTTCCATATTTAGCGGTGAACCTCATGTCTTTGGTCTTTTTCTTTTTTAATGCGTCGTTCACTTTCCACAAACCTCAGGGATTGCCCTTAGTATACATTCACACAACTAAGTGTAGACAACAACGGGGGAAAAAGCCCATCTTTTTTTCTCCCCTTATAGCTTCTTTTTCGACTTTATTTCCTTCCCTCCTTGTCTCCGAATAGCTGGATAGATTGGTTTAATTGGCTTAAAAGAACAAAGTAAGATTAAAGCTTCTAGGAGAGAGGGTAAGTTTGTTGGTAGTCCCTGCCCTAGCACATCACTAAAGATCGCACGCACTTGTTATGTATCTAAGTCTAACATGGCCTTGCACGTGCCGCATCGCGGCAATTATTTTCCTCCAACAAGTTCTAACAACCAGTGCGTCTGGTTTTGTTTTTGCACGATTCAAGAATAGCTTATTGCTAATCTTTGTGCCAAACGCATCACAGCAAGACATATTTTGGGACTTGTGCACTTTTTTTCTGCCCTCCACCCAGGACCGACGAATCATGACTCCTTCCAAAGAGACAAGATATTCTCTTTCTCTCTCACTCAAACTTTGAGGGCGTTGTTTTTACTAACAAAGACATTCTAGAAATCGGAGAGGCATACCTCATAAACAACACGTAGCCTACCTGGTTCCTTAACATCCGTCTGTAGACCACGGCAGATAACACAGGTGCTCGACGAGATGAGAATCAATAAAGCTACGGGCTTCAACCTGTTAAACGTGACTGTAAAAGAAAACAAAAACACAAAACAAAGAACGAGATGCAAAAAAAAGAGAGCCTGCCGAAAAGAATAAAAGATATGTTAACGTATAAATGCTAAATGTATCACATTCTTTAAAACAAATTACGCTATGTTATGCCAAGTGGTATTTGTATCCGGAAATATCACATGCATAAAATAACAAATTTCCATTCCATGATTTGGCTTATTTCACAGTATTTCCTGTACGCTAATAATGTTTTCGTGACTCTCAAATTTAACAAACACTTTTATTTATGAATATTCGCTATACTTAATTAAGTCTTGCCTCCGGGACCAGTCAAACATATTATATTGACCCCCATTTTGGTGTCACTGAATGACCGCCATTGCGTCAACTATATTCACTTTTACGAGAATTGATTATTTTGAAAAAAAAATAATAATCAGAAAGTGAATACGATATCAACGCCAGATGGACTCGTTTCCCCAGTCTGAGACGTTTTACTTGCACATTAACACACTTTCCATCTTTTCCTTAGAATGTGGCTTTTTGTTAGACTTTAAACAGTCGTTCTGATTCATTACCTGTCTTATCATTATCTGTGTAAATACACCGATTAGTCCCAGAAGTGCAGCGCGATACAGCGATATAACTTGTATTCACTGAAGAGTTCACTGGCCACGGACTCCCTGATACCACCCTCTGATAAGATCGTGGTAGTAAGAGAAGGTAAGAGGCTATACTTTGTAATAAACACACACTTAAGCCACAGTGTTCGCTAGGTCTCTTTTTCAAGGAAATACATAAGGTGGATCGATTGAAATGATCAAACACAGCTGCCAATCGGCGTTCCATACCGTGAAATCTAAGCAACTCGTGACCAACGCTCCCGTGCATGGTGACTTTGTAAATAAATCAACAAGGTAACAGGCAGGTTTTTGTAACGGTGATAATGCTCAGATAATGACTAAAATTGACCGGGCCTCATGTCTGACAAATCTACAGAAGCTAGGNNGGGGAATCTGAACAGCATCGTGAAAACCGTATTGTTCTCCCGCTGTTATTATTTCCATAACGAGCGCGACAGGAAATGTCACCAAAAGTCACCAATTAAAACTGCTGGATGTATGAATTGACATCAAATAGTTCTCGATGCAATTAGTAATATGAAATTCAATCTTTATTTACTCATGTTTGCTATATTTCCCTAAATTAGTTAGAAGAAGAGGCAACAAACTCCTCTTTTTTTTTTTTTTTGGTCACATTCAATTTCATAGGTTGTCATACCTAAATTGATAAGTTTGTTATTGAAATTTACAGGTCGTATTACAGAGTGGTGCGTGGACTTAATTAAAAGTCTTCAAAACACATTTTGGACGTCGAAGTCAGATAGAGCATTAATGACTTTACATCAGCTGAAACTGGATGCTAAATTCTCCGAATTTCCTTTTGTTAATCTAAGTTTGTGTTTCTTCTCGTGAAATGTCTTCTGTAAGTTTCTGTCGTGGGTAAACCAGACGGACACTGACCGAGTCATGACCACTAACACACGCTTTAGAAGGTCTTGAATACCGGACATAAGACCACTTCAAAGCTGTCGACATTGACCGTAGTCTTCGATTGGCCACAAAATGACCATCGGTACACATCGAAGTCATAACCTGCCCATGCCAAAGAGGATTTGGATTCAATCACCAGCGGTGTCATGTAGGTCCAAACTTCTCCGCCGACACGCGTGTGGTAACGTCCTTGTATGCACACGCGACAAAATGCGCCCGGTTGTGGAACAATGGAATCAGGAGTATGCCTGGATGTAATCCCACCAGAGGTACCATATAACAAGCTGATTCTGGAGCTGCTTGGCAGAGATGATCAAGAAGAATGTCGTTAAAGGTTACGTCGTGCCACCGTTTTTTTCCTAGCTATATGTGTATAGATATACATAAAATAATAAAAAAAGAAGACAGAGAACTTAACAACAATGTAAAGACAGAAGTAATACTAAGCAAACTCGTCCTGGAAGGCTAATCTCTGGAGCTAAAGCTATGATATCCTGTAAGTTTTCGAGAGTAAGGAAAATAGTTCTCTCGTAGTAAAGTGTTCCCGGTAAAGACCACCTGCACCTCTTACAAGTACATGGACTCTAATTTTTGTGTTCCCCTGTTGGCTCTCCACCGATTTTTACAAACGTGATCATAAACTATTGTTGATATTCATTGAATTATTTTCTATGAAAGTTCAATAATGGCGACCTTCGAAGAGAAATTCATGATTGCAGCTTTTCGGAATAAACTTCAGACACTTAAGAGTGAAAGCTAAAACCATAGTTCTCTGTCCTGTTGTGAATATTTTACAGTGAACAAAACCACTCGTTCAAACATTGTCCCATCTCTTGCCTGTATAGTGCTATATTAATTAGAGGGCGCTGTTTAATATGTTAATCTCTACCGCCTCTTGTGTCATTGACAATGACATTGTTCTTTAGAGAAATCTTTCACAGCAAGTGCAATAACAGCAGCATTATCTTAGTACATTTGCTACTGTATCTTCAGTCCAAGAAGAAGTGTATGTGTTCACCAATGGAAAATAATTACATAGGCCTTAAATTTTTCTTTTGTCTTGTTGTCATAGAATTATATCATCACTCAGAAATAAAAATGCACTAAAACCTTACCCACTCAGTGTACACGCTGTTCTACACCTAGTGTATTTAATAATACGTCATTTAGACGAAGCACTGCGTGCATATTACGATCCAAAACAGAGGCCTATCCACACAATAATAGGGGGCGCTAGATGTAAAGAGAACTCAATGCAACGTCATTAGCATGTGTCTAACGTTTTTTGTCAATTTGCAGGTGCACCAGGCATATAGAATCTCCCGCTAAATACAGTCTTTGTGGTGGATTCGTTCGTAGGGGAATGTACAAGAGGTAAAAAATGGAAATGAGAACGAACCACGTTATTCAAAATATTTCAATAAATTGTAAATACGTAATATTGTGATGTAGTGATATACACGTTGGGACCACTGCGGACAACGAAGGGTCCGTAAGAGAGACTGAACGGGGCAATCATAGTCTATTTACATAAATCTGCTATTGCGAATGAAATATCTGCTCCAGAAACGGGCCAGTAATTTTGAGTTTGCTATGAACTTAAAGGAAGGAGACGTTGAATCATTATATTTTCCACAGTATCACTCTAGTAGGCTTTGGGAGTACACTTTCTCATGTAGTAAAAGTCGTGAGAGCATTGCAAAGTAACCTTTAAACTGAAAACAATTATGGAACATGGAATCAGTTTCCTTTACTGAGCATTCACGGTTGTAAGTGCTCATTAGTGGAAACAATCTAAGAGAAGTTGTGTAACACTATAATGATTAGTAATTTCTTGATAGTTCCATTTAATTGTTCTTTTTTTTTTTCAAAATAATGTATGTTGACTAAAACTCAGTAGTTATAATTTGCCTTTTTGTGTTGAACAACAGATCTCTTTTTATTTAATACATCATTCCCATGTACAATATATAACCTTAGGCTGTTTCTGTTCCCTACCGCGTGTTTTATTTTGTCCATAATTCGTGTACGGCAAACAATTGCAACCGTGGGATGCAGTTGCATATTCTTAGCTTTAGTTTGCGGTAAACCAGTTTAATATTGACATCATGACACCAGTAATAATAAAACCTAGGTCTCAATAATTTCAACCTTTAAAAACGCTCACTTGATAATTAGTTCAACGTCAGATTGTGGTTCGTCAAAAATTATCTAGTTTTTTATTTAATAACATCACCTGCATCTTGTTTTTATTGGTATACATCAACAACTCGCAGAAGTCAATGCACTTAACTTTATCGCTGCTTTGAATGGAAAGTAATCGTAACCATGGCAACGCAGTTTACCACTACGGGATTGCTGATAAAGTGTTGCGATAGTATGGCCTCTAGCGGACGTTGAAAAGGCATGATTTATACAAAAACCCTCTTGTCACGGACTAGGACGGAGGCTTTTTACATCAATTTCATTTAAGAAGTTAGCGTGGTGTTCTTTCAACTTTTGCTTCGTTGAAAGTACACCATGTCTACCTCTCTGAATGTGTTGACCTGTACAACGAGACAAAAAAAGTGTGTGTTTTCTTTTTACGTTTATTGCATAATCATAATTCATGTAAATATTTTGAGGATGTCACAGTTGTACTTATCTGGTTTAAATTTTAGATATGTTTGCAACGAGCCGTAAGGGTGGGTATGTGTGTTGTGAGAGAGTGTGTGTGGACGGGGGGGGGTGTGTTTTCGAGGGACGGGAGATCATGGGAAGAGAGGTTAATATATATTCTTTGACTACCTTATACGGTATTACGCACATAGCAACAGCAACGAAAATATTCCTGAAGCTCGTAAAAATAAAAATTACCTTTAATACATGTAGGCCTATGTAAGTGTTAAACTTTTGAGTTCATGGACAGACCTACTGACAAATCAGAGTATATTTTTTTTCATACTGATTGTGTTATACTGTCTCCTTTTTTAACTTTGATTCTTTTGTTGTTTATTAATGTTTAATATACTCTCGTCAACAAAGCTTTATATACAATAAAACTCGATTAGGAGAAGAAAATGACCTTTCGACCTTTTCAAAGTCTTTCTATAAATCTTCCCGCTTAATTCCTCTTAACTTGACACAGCTTAATTTCTCATCGCTTGACACAATTTCCTTTCTTCTTTTTTTTGTCAAAACATTAACTTTTTTTGGATGGAACTATCATGTAAAAGATAAGTTAACAGTAAAAATATAAATATGAGTATATCCTTTCAGAATTATAAATAAATCTGTTTGCCAGTTTAAACTACGAGCTTAATGTGGCATAAAAATCTGGTTTTGAATTAGGCTACATATTATTTAGGTCATTTAAGAGACCTTGCATCTAAACAGCAGCCGTTCGCAGCTCTCTCTCTCTCAAAAGGGTTGCTTTTTCTTTCTAGATGGCCCAGTAATCTGTCAACCCTAACGTAGTGGTGCAGTTAAGGTCACGTGCGCGGCACGCGCCACCCGACGGTGCAGAGTGACCAGAGCAAATGTGTGATCTTTTACAAAAAAGTGACCTACTTTATTAATATGGATGAGTATTGATATTTTTGTATCACGGTCAGTGGGGTGCATAATTTAACTTTACGGACACTCAAATTTGTATCGTGGAATACTAAATGATCCCCCGTCTGTAAATACTGTAGTGAATTTTTGAGTTGACTAACTGTAATCTTTCCGTATCAGATGAAGGCAGTGAGGTAATTAGTCACGCTGAAAATACGGCAGCTTTGAACTGATTTGCCGGCGGCGGGTGACCTGGTTTTAAGAATTAATGATTTTGAAAAAAAAAAATGAAATCAATTTCTTGAATTCATGATCTGTTTAGTGCACAGGTTGCGTTGTTTAGATATCCTGGAAGCTCTACACCTGTGATGTTGGGCACACCATTTCTTGGAGTGGAGGTTGAGTGTTGTGGAGTGTAGTGGAGTGGTGTGGTCAATCAAAACAGAATATAGTGTAAGAAGCACCACGTGGTATGGCACTATGTTATGTTGGAGGAGGTTTGGTGATTACAGACTTACTCTTATTTGTTAATCTACGTTTATCACGTGTCATTTGACAGAGAATAATCGGCGAGGAAGAGCGTCACAAACACATGTGGTCTATTAGCAGTCCATTGGGATAGCTGTAGCAGCTCTTGGTGGGAAATCGCCTTACAGTGTACCAAAAATTCGTGAAAGGGTCTGATTAAGTTGATATCAATATGTCTTTAAAGGCTACAAACACATGAAAATACTTAGAATTAGCATAATTAGTGAAGTTCCACATCCATAGTTATGAAAACTGT
>VJOZ01114823.1:0-10490 GCA_009801055.1 Stichopus horrens | reverse complement strand
ACCCATTACAACCATGCAGTTTGGCTAAGTATACTGGCTATGGTGTTTTCATTTTCACATATATTGAACTTTTGAACCATCAATGTTTGCCAACTCAGACACACGGAAATGATAAACAAAGTCATTGAAAGCTTTGGGGTGAAATTATAGAACTGGGTTAGAAATGAAGGTAATGAAAAGACTGTTGATGATCACTGTAACTGCAAACTCCTTATCAATGTTAGGATGAATCCTGTATGTGAAAGTATCACACTTCCAGTGGTTATATAATTCTTTGATTTGGTACACTGTCATTGCAGTTGCTGTTTAATATTAATGTGTATTTATGAACATGTACTGTAAGGGGTTAAACAAAAGCATTGCAAATACACATTTCTTGCTATGGAGGACCCTTCATCTACTCTGCTCCTGGGACATCCCATATTCATATTAACAAGCCTAGAAGATTTACAAAAGAGACTACTGTATCCAGAAGTTGTCAAAAGGTTATTGGTGTAATAATGGCAGGTCAATCTCTCTAAAAGAAACTCCCATGGAATGTGTGCACAGGGAGATAGAAATCATTGACCTTAAACAAACTTTTAAATAGCTTACACAAACAAGTGAAAGGATATGCCTTCCAATCAGGGGAAATCATTTCACGAAAACTGTCAAACTGTTCCTGCGTTTCTGTGCTTGGTGAAATTGTTTACAAAAAAACTTTTTGTTTACGAACAGTTACTCCTATGCTGACTAGTTTCAAAGAGTCACACATGAAAATAGGTGCATCAAATAAGGCTGGCTTGTATCTGATTACAGATATTTTGCAAAGATAAAATAAAAGGCTAACATGTGATCAAAAATGTTTTACAAAAAAGTTCTATAAACCATGATACTGGAACATAATGGATGTGCAATGAGTTGGTTGAAGTCACGTGGCTCTTGAAAAGTTCATTCTGAGATTTGCTATGTGATTTTGCATTTTGGTCGAGATATGTACTTACGAGACCGTCCTCCGAAGATAAAAGTGGACTGTAACAGTCGCTCTCTGCTCTCGAACTATAACACAAAAGAGGAATCACTCACTGCATGAGTCTAATCTTGACTAAACACTACAACAACATTTTGCAGACTATACAAATTAGATAAGGCACATATACAACAACATCAAGCATCTCTGCACCTGGAATATGAGTTGTACTTGCAATCCTGCGGCAGTCATCTACCTATGTTCTTTGTCAGTGTTTGTCCCAGAGAAGACAAAATAGGGAAAATGATCACCTGTCACAAAATCTGAAAGAGAACTATGCATTCATCTTCCAGATATTTGAGTAAAATTGTGTTGACATTTTTGATGGCCCTACTAAATTCAGACTCTCCAAGAAAGCATATAGCAGTCAATCAGACAATCATCGTTACTTGAAATCAAACAGACCAATGGGAATGTATGTGAATATTCATGAATATATGCAAAAATGGGGCTTAAGCAATGCTTTTTTGTAGTGGCCATGACATATTCAACTCATATTTTCAACTCATATTCTAGCTTTAAGGTCACCATATCATACAGAGGCATATCACAGTCAAAACTTAACCAAGAAGTGAGCAAAAAACCACACGTACACATAAAGCTGGTATATTTCAAATATGGAAAGAAAAAGGTGGTATGCATACAGTACATGTTCAACAAAACTACCAAACAATCAACTGAGGTATGAAGTTTGTGCTCACATACACATGTGCATGCATGCACCTGTAAATGGTATGGCCAACATCAAGCCATAATAGGTTACAGATAAAAATACGACATTCCTTTACATTTACTTAGTCAACAATTGAATTCCTGAAGAGTGAGAATTAGTGAAAATTGGTCCACATGTCTCTTTTAAATTTATCCATGTAAAATATTACATACATAACAGCTCAGCATAAATGTTGTGTCACACCTTTCCATCCAAAGCAGATGCATGGCTGACAACCGACCAGTAAAACTTTGCATTTTAAGAGAAGAAGGAAACAACTTTTGAGGTTACTTTTTCTACAGGGGAACTCAGATCTGCAAGACAACTAATATCTAAGCAACCAGTTACCCGACAATGAATACAAGGCCTTTTTGACACCATCCATTAGGTCTCCACCATCAATTCGTTTCAAAAAGAAACGTACCATTTTGGCATCTGGAGCAAGGTAAATATGTTGAACCATCATCGTTGTAAGTTTCAATAACATTAGATGATACGTTCTAGAATAGTCACCATTTGAGGGTTTTAGCAGTTAAACGCAGTAACTCATCACCCTGGGCTATATTTTTTGCTTCCAGGAAGCAAATTGTCAACCGATTCTAAGTTGCAGCACCAGCTCTTTGATTGACAGCGAATTTGAAAGATGCAGAGTGGATTATATTACACAGGGTACAAAGGAATCTATTGTTTTGATTACACATGTGAAGGAATTTTAGACAGGCTTAGGGAGGAATTAGATGTAAGTGGTTGGGAGAATTGAAACTGTCTGGGGTAATGTGTTTTTGTCTTAAACATGCCTTCTACACAATATGCAAAACATTACAATTCAATGGCCTTGAAAGCATTCATGTTAATAATGAAAAGATCCCTGCTTGTGACTGCATGGTCACAAACTTGCGGCAAATCTAACGAGTAGAGAATTTCATTTCTCATCTACGAAAAAAAAAATATTAGGTTTGAAAGAACCCTACCTACTTCGTTGGAAACTTCTGCCTCCAGTGGAATCTAAAATGAGACCAACAATGCACGAAAAACCAGTCATACCAACAGTGATACATTCTGAAGAATTCTTACGTTCTGTTTTTAGCTCTTACTTCAAAGATTCACAGAATTAAACAATATGCACAACCACAGTGCACAGAAATGCTACAGTGCAATTGCTGCATTCATATGTAAAATTTGTTAAAACTAGTCATACAAATACTTGATCTTTATAAAAAAAATTGACTTTCAGTTAATTTATTCCCTTTGCAGTATGCTTTTAACCTCTCTGTGTCAATGTGATGGCTTTCAGGATTGCTGCTTGTACCTTCCATGTAATGAAAATGTCTGGCTGCGATTTGAAAGAAACAATTTAATGCAGCACATAACTACATCCACCAAAACCTACATACCATCAAAATCTACAAATGTCTTCATTTCATAAATGTACACCACAGTGCTAAGTTTGACCAACCCCTCCCCTCCCCCAAAAAACACACACAAAAATAGGGTTATTACACTTATTATATGACATCTGCTGACACAACAAATGTGAAACAATACCAAAATTCTGTTCATGAGCTGTTACATAAAACCAGAAGAAACATGGTTCTTCACAAGGGAGCAAGAACAGATGGAATGCACTAAAGCAGTGATTGTCGACCTGGGATCTGCAGATCACCAGGGGGTCTGTGAAGCTTGTTTAGGGGTTTGCAAAGGGCAAAGGGATCAGTGGAAAAAATAGCAGTCCACAGAAAAATATGGGGTTTGCGAAAGCTAAAGTGCTTTGAAAACTTCAGACGAAAAAACATAGACTTGATTTAAAATTAATAATCGCACCTCAATTGGTACTCCTAACCTAGTACTTGTTCTCATAGATTGTCTAATTTTTACCAGTCAAAGCAGCAGACAAAGTCCTCTCTGATTCACCACTGGCAATTTGTTGCAATAGAGCAGACATAAACAAGTTGTGCTGCAGACCAATCACGTTCGATTTTGAACTTTGTCGCTGTTAACGAATTGGGTCACTGTGGCTCTAATACTCACATTATTGGATTTTTTTTTTTCAGTTTCAACACTAAAAAAAATACAATTTAAGCAAAGTAAAGCTACGTTTACAAACTGGATGGGGCCAGGGACTGTGTTACAGGTTACCAGTGCTCTTGGCACGGTAGATGGGAGTGCGTTTGTTGTGTTGAGACAGGTAAGTGAGGAATGCCGCAAATAGTGGTTTGTTTCATTAAATACTACAATTCCCAATACCTATCAAGGAGTGACGACTTGAGTAGCACATTTTTAATACACCAGCGAGCCTTCTACCGTTGCATGTATGCCATTATATATGTGGACACGTACATTAAGAATGGTTCAAAGAGATATGCCACAATGATAGCATCAATGCTTTACTTAGTCATCAAAATGCTATCTGTACTTACCGGAAGCATAGGTATATTTGTACTGTTCAACTCGTCTGGCCAACTGCTCGTGACTTATCTCACGAAACCCTCTAATCAGATAGTCCACATTGTCAGGTCTGATTAAATCCTGCTTTTCCAGCTCATCAAGGAATGCTATTGAGGGTAGGAGCTTGCTTAGGATGTCGCCTTTTATTGCTGGTTTCAAATCAATCAATGTTGCAAACTTTATCACATCTGCTTCTTCTATGGTGTCAGCAATCTCTATCTTCAATTTCCCAAAAGGCGAAAAAGTAACGCTGGCTCTACAAGAGGAAAGTTGAATCATTCAGTTGGTGAATCACAGCACACTACAGCGACAACTAAGTATTAAGAGGTCTGACTGCTTTTGTTCGTATGTAACTGGAGTTTGGCGCTTTATAAATGTTCAGGAAACATACAGTATATCATCACCATTATTATTATCATTATTGCTAATTATTATTATTATATTATACTGCTGCTAAATACTCAGTACACAATTGTGTGATATCCCAGTTGTAATTCTCTCCAGGCAAGTAAAAATAAAGTGTGGAAGTCCTTTTTCAAAAATGTTTGCTGCTTTTCACGTGCAGCCATGCAAGCATAATTGCTGGTGCAAAGAGAATTTGGGATAACATACAGTAAGTTAATGGTTTGGATGTCACAAACAATTTACATCAATTACTTGTCAATAATATTAGGCTAATTTAGAAATTGTCCTTACAACTTTATTTCAAGTAGGTAGGGTATTGAACTATAGACATCTGGCAGATTAGTAGTGTACACTATCACACACAAAAAAATCAACAGCATATACGAAACAGTAAGCGCTTTGCTACAGATACTGCAACCTTACTGTGACCAGAAATACAAACAAAAGGACTAATCTTCTTACCATATTTCACCAAATAACAAGTATGTAATCTGTCCAAGCTAAGACACAATGTCTTCAGTGTTTGACCCCCAGCGACCCCACATTACCTTTGACCCCACTAAAAACTAGTAGGATTCATTTCTTCACTACAATGCATACACAACTTACGCATGCTTTTACCTTGAAATATCGAGTTTAAAAGCAGCATTCAATGTGCTTGATCCCATATGATCCCACATGACTTTTGATCTCCACTAAAATGAAATACTTCACCAACTCACTACAATGCATTCAAATACCAAGTATAAATTTGTCGAAGGTTTTTCCCTTGACATATCAAAAGCCATTAAGATACACCTTTTCAATACGGCAGATATAACAAGTTAAAGTTTTGTTGTTTTTCCTACAGAGTTACAGTGTACCTAATTAAACAATTGTAGAAGCACACACCCCAATCTGAGGTTCCTTAGTAAAAGCAAAGGAACCACGGAAAGGACATATCCACCTAATGGAAGTATTCTGAGAGATACAGATTGACAAGGTATCTAAACCCTTAAAACTTTGACCTATTGAATATCCTTCCCTATGGTAGTTCTAATGCCATGAGCCTATAAAAATCCCATCATGTACAATATTACAATGAACACACAAGGAAGCAGATCAGGCAGTAATACCAAGTTATATAATTAATACATTCTTCACAGACCAAAGCATAAAAAACTATACAGTGCCATCAACAACACTGTCCACATGTATATTGTCTAAATGCATTGTGGTTTTGATGANNCACCAGTTGTAAGGGGAACAACACGGGTAGATACCATCAGGGTCGCACTGAGCTACCTCTCCATTTGGTGCCAGCCAGTCACCTCCGCAACGGGAGTCCTCTCTGTAAGGAAGATTTGCTGCTCATTTGCAACAAAATAAACATAAGTTAGATGTACTTTACATAAGACAAACACATACTGAGGAGAGGCAAACGATCATTTCTTGCACATTTTCAAATATATCAATAGTAATCCCCAGTGAGGGTTCTGTGTAAATTTCAGTTCAACAGATGTCACCCATTATTCAAATCTGAATAAAGAGAGTTCATCTGCACAATATCAGACAGCAACTGCTATTGAGTGCAAGGAGTAAATATCATTCCACAGTTTTCTGTATCATCAAATTTCATGGAAATTATGAACTGTAGAAAAGTTGACTTGGCTTATTTTCTCACCAGATTCCCTGTAATCAATACAATCTGCACAGTCACAGTGGTCTACAGTGATTCCACACCAGTTGTAAGGGGAACAGCAAGGGTAGATACCCTCAGGATCACACTGAGCAACCTCTCCATTCAGTGCCAGCCAGTCACCACCACAACGGTAGTCTTCTCGGTAAGGGAGAGTTGCTGCTTGATTGCGGCACAAAACAACCACAAAGTAGATGAGAAACAAGGACGCAAAAACGCATTGTAGTTTCGATGGTTTCGCTACAATGATTCTTTTCCATGAATGTGACGTATTGTATGAGTAAGTATAATATGCTTGGTTATTGTAATATTACAGTAATTTTTCATATCACCAACTGAGATGCACTTTGACATCTGCTGACCTCAGCTGATGAATGATATTGGAGATATCCAACTGAAATTGCACTTCTACTCAAAGGCCTACATCCAAGAGCTTCCCTATGTACCAAATATAAAATCTGAGCAACCTTTCCTTCTTGAGATATTGCGTTTACAAGGTTGTGTTTACTGAGTGCCTATTTAACTCAAATGACCTTTGACCTCCATCAAAAACAGTATGCTATTTGCATTCAATAAGCTACTGTACCTCTGCATACCAACACTGAGATCTGTACAAGCTTGCCTTCTTGAAATACTACGTTTACAAGATTTTCTTACAAGATTTTCTTACAAGAATTTCACTGAGACCCCTGTCGACCCCAAGTGACCTTTGACCTTGTCAAAATGACAGATTCTTCGTACTCACTAAAATGCACACACATACATAAAAAATGAGGTATGTACAAGATTCTCTGTATCTTGAGATATTGTCTTACAAGGTTTGCACTATTTGACCCCTGTTGACCACAAATGACCTTTGACCACCACCAAAAAGATTTTTGTACTGAATAAGGTACACCCTCATTCCACACTGAGATCTGTGCAAGTTTCCCTTATTGATATAACATGTTTACAAGGTACAGTAGGCATCACAAACATACATACATGCACACTTGCATACATACACCAGTATGGTTTCAATTTCAGAGAAACCAAAGACTCTTAAATTAAGTCACAATTTGCAGTATAAGATTTACACTAGGTCATTCTACCAAAATATCAGTACATTAAAGTTCTTAAGGTTTTCCACCATACAAGCACTGTACACTGCTAAGACTGCAGCAAGCAATTTACTGTAGCTGACATTGTGGTGGAAGAAGAACTACGAGGATAGAATAATGCCTGAAAGGTAGGCCAACTTTATGACAGAGGCATACATGTGCACATACCCAGATGGTGTCTCACTTGTGTCTCTCCCTGTTGATGAGGCCATCTTCATGTGATGGCAATATCATCTGGAAAAAAAAGTACATTTGCACAGAAAATAACTTTTGATATCAAATTGCATGAAAAAAAATCAGTGTATTTTAGAAATCATGTTTTTGTAGGAAAATAAAAGCAGTTAATGTGACGTTAACATAGAAGACTGCTGATTGTTGTGGCAAAGAAGGCAGTATCAGTTTGCCTACATTGGCGATTAAATGATTGGGTCTCTAGCTGAATTGATATGATTCTTGACATTGCTTGTTTCCAAACTAAGTAGTTTTATTCTCTGGAACAACTGTGTGAAACATTGATGTTCTCCTTGTTTTCCTATCAAACTGAGTTGCCCTTCCAAAAGTCATTTTATTTAAACACTATTAAAAAAAAACTTGTTTTTCAAGGTTACCATACCACAAACACATTTGTATTGATCGAGGTGGCTACAATGTAAATTTACTGCCAAATATTCATCATGTAATACTACAAATACTTCACAACACAAATGGGGTATTAGTGAAAGAGGAATCTAGAAAGTCACAAATGTGCAGTGGTATCAGACATGGAATGGAGCAATTCTGTGAGAATTCATTACCTTTTCACTAGTAACAAGTAGCAGTTACTCATTTATAATCTCTAATGTACCCAACTACTGGATGAGATATATAACTTTACCTGGCATGTCATGAATGTACTGAAAAACTGTAATTAGAAACCTGGCTGCTAATGCTAATCCAACAACATTCAGATCTCCTTGACACATGGTCAGTTCATGATAATATTGGTGTTGCCTCTCAGTGTTGAAACTAAGCATATAGTGACCATTCTTAATACTAACTCATGGTTCACAGGCACTCTGACTCAAAATCAGGGCTCATTACTACGTACGACAATTTTATATTCAACTTCACATTTTCGACCCTACACATTTGCATGTCATTGACAGTATGAACCCAGTGCTAGGTCAAAAGGATAAAAAACCTCCACCAATGTTCCAAAGTGGTTCAGTAGTTAATTCAAATTTGACTGCTCTGAGAGCAAGTGTTCTGATATGGTCCATGGACTATTTTGGCTCCACTCCTTTCCGCACTTTGTGTGCCTGACACATTCGCTCAACATCCTATACTTGCCCTCGACATTTTTGATTTGATGCACTGCCCTGATTGATTTGAGAATGAAGGTGATAGCTGTACAGCATTGTAGTCTTTGTATTTACTACAGGCAGAGCTATCAACAGTGTGATCTCACAGAGTCAATAGATGCTGATGAAATGTCTACTGGTCTTGAAGCAGGATTTGAGCATTCAAGAAACACAGCATGTACAGTAAACACGTCTATTTGTCCTTTGTCATATCACCAATTGAGATGTAACAACCACTACATACACAATGACATCTGCTGACCTAAAAAAAATGATGATTAATAGGCAACAATATTCAACATGACTCGACATGAACACCTGCCTAAATAAGTGATATGTCCAATAAAAACTGTCTTTTATACTTCATGTTTACATGGCTTTTGCACACTGACACTTATTGACCAAAAGTTTGTGGTTTTTGTCTTGAGGTACTTGCAAGGTTTTCACAAATCTGACCCCTATTGACCCCAATTGACCATTGACCTATACCAAACAATAGGGTGTTTATACTCTAAGTGATAGGCCCTACACATACTCTACATCCCGAATATAACTTCTGTTCAAGCTGCCTTTCTTAAGATATTGTGGTTACAATGTTTCTTATGAGTGACCCCTATTGACCCAAACCTTTGACCCAATCCAGCAAAACAACAGAGCACTTCAACTTAATGCATTATGCATACATATATAAGCTTACCAAATATAAGACCTGTCCATGCTTCACAACTTTAGATATCAAATTAATAAGGTTTTCATTTTCTTGACACAAAATGACCTGTGACCTTGACCAAAAACAACAGGGTTCTCGCACTTATGTGGCACATCTGCAACATAAACATGAGATCTGTCTTAAGTTTCCATCCTTGGGATATCATGTTTACAAACATATGATGAAGGAAACTTGAAGCATTCTTGGAGTTTTTTTTTTTTTGGTCACTAATCACTGTGGGAACGAATGGATCAGTTATATATTGCAAAACATGTCATACATACAAATATACACATGCATGAACCATAAAGCCAGTTGGAACAGTTACTGCACTGTAATTGTGGAAGAAGTCAGATCAACCCCAATTGATGAGGGCACATGTATCTGATACAGAAATTTGCATTATATATGTAAACAGAATATCCAAAAGCAGGGAATCGCAAGAAATACTCAGTCAGTGGTCTATCCCCAACTTTACATTGGCATTGTGCTGACATGTGTCCCCAATTGTTGTCCTCCCCCCATCATGCTCACAAGAAGTGTGCAAGTGAATACTAATCAGGTTACAACCGCCAAAACCAAAAGTGGCTTTAGAGGTCTTACCCTCATAAATTGTTCTTCACCTATATTCTTATAGTTATAGCAGGTGCAAATTAAGGCAGCTTTATAACATTGTCTCAAATTTCAAAAAGCCACTGAGAGGTCTTTTCTCATGTCTTCTTTTCGAGCATTTTGATCTGTGAACGGAAACTTGGCATTGACCTCAAGATGATCCCACTGAGGCCTAACAACTTTCCTGTGTGTAAGTAAGTACACTTGTTGATGTCATGGAAAAGTAATTTAAACTGATACACATTTCATGGTTTTACAGTATTTCATCCAGGTTGCATTATACAGTCCCCTTGCTATGGACTATTTTCTACGAATTCCCCTCCCAGGCACAAGTTTTTAATCAACTAAGGGTCATGCCAAGTCGATGTAACAGAACTGACTGATCTGTTTGGTCCCAAACTCCGGGACTTTGGTCCCAAACTCCGGGATCTCAAGTTACATTTCTGTTAGTGAGTCATAAGTGGGAAGAAATTTTGAGAA